>PVKS010039619.1:0-17113 GCA_004027875.1 Aplodontia rufa | reverse complement strand
CAAACAGGCCAAGACTGGATTTGGCCTAGCAGTGCACAGCGCAGGTCTGTTCCCAGTGGTGAGGAGCTTGTCCTCCCCTGGCTCCCTCCTGTGTGTGTCTGTATTTTTCCCAACCTTCCTCCCCAGCCCTGCTGGACTCCACTCACCGCTGACTGCGTCTTTAAAGTGGGTCTTCTCCGAGGAGTCGTAGACAAACTGCACCTTGCTCAGCCTCCAGGTCGCCTCAGGTCCCTTGGATGTGTTGTGGCTTTCCTGCCAAGAGAGGGAAGCACTTGTCAACCACTACAAGGGCTTCTGGGTCTGCTACGGCCCACACCCAGGGCCCCTCTGTTTGCCTGCCAAAGAATTACCTTTACAAATAGCATTTTGAGCGCATATGCGCGGTCCACCCAGAACACCTGCAGCTCCGACTCATTGGTGCCACAGCGGCCTTTCACTTCAGCTCCCCGGGTCAACGCGATTTCAGCCTGTTCTGTGATCAGCTGGGAACACAGACGCCCCGTTCCCCCTCAGTGGTGCAGGCCCCGGGGGGGCTGTAAAGGGCGGCGCGTCCAAACTCTGGTTGCACGTTTGGGCATTCCTTTGCGCGCTCAGGCTCCCAGGTCCAGGAACATGCGGTTAGATTCTCTACGTGCAGACCCCACCGGTGGGGAAGCAGAGAGGGGGATTTATTTTCAAAGCAGGCAGGGCGAGCAGAAGGTGTTACAAGCCGGAACCCCCATGCAGCATTCTGGAGCAGCCTGCAGGGATGTGGGGTTGGGGGAAAGGCGGGCGACCCAGGTCTTCTCAGGGCCTTGAGGGAGGGTGCCCTTCGGCCCTGGAGCCCTAGGAACAAGCTGGGGAGGAAAGGGTTCCTTACATCGACGTAATTGCTGGCCCACACATCATAAGGTACAATAAATTTGGCTGCAAATTCTGCCATGAGACACGTCGTCCCATTTTCTCGCACCACAAATATGTCTTTTTCGGGGTTAGTAGAAAGGCCTGAGAGATTTTCCACTTCTTGTTCTGCGAAGACTTGAGCCACTGTATCTGTGGAAAAACAAAACCATCTCATTGGGTTAGTGCTCCTGGAGTCCACTGGTCTAGGGCACTGAAGTGCGGGGACAGCAATCTTTGTGGGCTTTGGAGTGACAAAGTTCCCTGCTAGCAGCTGTGTGCTCTTCAAACCCTTTCTCTAACCCAGCGCTAACAAACTCAATTCCGTTGCTGTTGATTTAAAATGGAAGTAAATTTTAAACATTTTAAATACTCTTACTTATTTGCAATGAGACGGGCCTTTACCCACATCCAGGGGGTTTGGAGCCAAATCTTTCTTGCCAATGCTATGACACCACTAAGCCAGACTGTCTAGCTCTCTGTCTGGTATATGCTGCACAGGTGTGTGGGACCCAAGAGAGCTTACTGCCACCGGTGGGGAAATCCTTCCTCTCCCTCCCTCCCCCCCCCAAAAAAATCACAGAACATGAGGACCTTATTTTAAATCATAAACTACTGGTTTTACTATGCCGTTTCTATTCTCTGCAAAGAGCACATCCTGCTCTCCCAGTGGCCAAAATGACACTCACGGAACAGCATCAGAAGAACTCCAAGACGATCCACGCTGAGAAAGGCTCTTCCTCGGAGATCCATGCTTGCAGTTGCTGCGAATGAAGCCAGATGTATTGCTGCAGTGGCCACCCGAGAGGGAATCCCTCAAAGTCGCCGCTGGAGTGGGCCGGAGTGAGAGAGCGAAGGGCGGGGAATGGAGAGGGAGGCGGGAGGGAGCGCGTGTTCCGAGTGCGCTGGCTGTCCGGGTGTCGGTGCTGCACCGACCGCTGCTGGCTGAGCAAGTCAGCTTACTGCAGAGGAAAGCTCAGGGCGGCAAGGGAGCTGTCCTCGCCTGCGAGTGCTGAAAAAGAATCCGATTGTGTTGCAGGAGTGGTTGTGACTTGGCTTGTGCAGAAGTCCAATGAGATTTAGCGAGGGCTGAAATTCTCCCTGGGTTTGTTTTTTATTCTACAATTGTATCCGCAACAATGGGTTTCTCCCGAGAAACTTAATGGCACCCTTGGACTTATTAAATCTCCCTACCAGGTACAGTTACTATAAGGTATAGACATCCCATCACTGGCATCTTGAATTCTGAAAATGCTTCTGGCTTCTGAAAGAAAACCATAGAGCAAAAATTGCGGCAGCTTTGATGGTGGAGGGGTAGGCAAGACTAGAGAAGGAAAATGCTATGGCAACAGTTTCTAGCATTTGGAGACATCTCTTCTCCCCTGCTCTCAACCAGCTCATAGGTTTAAAGTTAAATTGACACCTTCTTAAACAGACAATGCAGTGTCTCCTTTTGGACTTATTGTTGTGTTCTACTTTCTGAGTCCATGTGGACTCTGAACTCTGGGGTCACCTACCCTCACTCAAATTATGATTGTTTTGCCAAGAGGGATGCAAATGAACCTAAAGTTAATGCAGTTATCTAGGGTCTTTTAGGATAGAAATTTTAGAATTTTGCTCTAAGTAATGTCACAATAGTTATGTAAGAAAAATATATAAACACATTATTCTAAAGCCTCTAGTGAAACAGAAAAACAAATATTACTGGGATAATTCCTATATTTACATTTTGGGTAGTTGCTTTTTTTCTACTCTTGCTCTACAAATCAGAATACACCTTTTCCAAATATCCTCATGTTATCCTTATTAATTGTGGTGATATCCAAATATTTTTTCTTAGAGGATATTTCATTTTGTGAATAAATTATCACTGCCTCAGTGATATGCTATAAAATGAACAATGTCACATTAAAGGGCAAATTGCAAAATATTTTATATGTATTATTTAATTTGATCCTCCCCACCCACAACTTTAGAGAGTAGATAAAGGAAGATATAGGTTATTGTTGTTATACATACAACCAAACCGAGGCTCAGAGAAATTAAATGACCTTTCAAATGTCACATGGTAAGTTAAAATTAAAATAGAAGAATCACATGTTCTAACTTTGTAGGGATCATCTTTCTTTCTCTTTATATAATACTTTGACCCTAAAATAGATTAGATTTTGACTTCCATAGAAAAAATCTTTATTCAATGACCAAATAACAAACTGAAACCTAAAATCTCTAGTAATAATTCATATTTCTGAAATGTATAGAATTATCATTTAAGTATAAACACATTCTGATATGATATTTGCTTCAAAGTGTCTATATAACTTTTTGACTTTCAAACACATTTCTTCATCAATAATTAGATCACTGGTGATTTAACTTATGACATATTTAAATTGATACTATATTTTTACATCTTACATTGTATTTTTATATTTCATTCACAGACTTCTCAAGAACTTTACATAAATGATTATATATAGAAGAATTGAGGTAAAATTATGATTGATATAAGGAAATAATCAGCTGAATATGATAGCTGTAAAATATACATGCCTTACATTTTGTCATGTTAGTAATTATTATGAAATAATTATGTAAACATTATAAAATAATGACATGTAATATACTATTTATCCTCTTTCTTTCTTTCTCTCCCTCTCTCTCTCTCTTCCCCTACAACTTTAATGAGGAAAGAAACAGGTAGATTTCAGTTTAAGACTCACTTTTTATTATTTTTGTGTCCATGTATAGATTTTAGATTTTCTGGTCTAAAATATTGGGATAATAGCTAAGGTATGGCTAGTTAGGTAAAATACACCAATGAACATAACAGCCTTCAACACAAAATACAAATTAAAGAACCCCATAAACATTTACTGAATATCTACTACTGGCATTATGCTTAGTGCCTTAGAGACCAAAAGATAACACATACCATTATACAGGGGAGAGAGAGACCTATCAAAGATTATGGTTACTTCTTTTGTGACACATTTTTTTCAGGTATCTCACTTCATAAGTTGTTAAAAGATCAACAGTATTAATTCATGACTCTCTGCTTTAATAATAAAAGAATAGATGGGAAGTACCACTGATCATCAATCTTAATACATTGTAGTTGATTTATAAACCCTATGACATTTCCTTTGAAAAGTATTTATTTTGATTTCTTCTCATACCTGATATAAATGATCCATTATTGACATCAGGGAGTACTTAGAAGAGTTAAAAGAAAAAGGAATTGTAATTTTAATCTTTTCTTCTGGGGAAGGTCATCTTCAAAACATAATTAATTCAATACCTTTTTAATTTAATCTTACACATAGATTACTTTTACAAATACCCCATAATTTATTCACTTTATCACACTAATTCTTATTTGTAAAAGGAGCTAGATCATTAAACCTACAATTTTCACCTACACTAATTAAAAGACTTTTTAATCATTCTGAAAAATACATATATTTAGTTTCTTAAAATAACCAGAGGTGATGAAAAAGAAAACTTTACCAATAACCCATACCTTAAGATATTAAAAGTTCCCCTGAATTTCATCCACTTCTCATTTCTCAACTATGAAAAGTAGGAGAAATTGATAAAAACATGTCCACTCGTGTGGACGGGGGCTGTGTCCATTCTCATCAGTGCTGCTGGTAGCCAATACAAAATATCAGGGTTAAGTGTCACCCATACACTCCAGATTTAGGGTCTTCTCTAGATCCTCTCTATCCTTCAAAGAATCGTCTTCAATTCACACATTTACATATTGAAATAACCTCTATGAAACTCATGCCATTGGATGATTGCTGTTTTATGTAAGTGAAAGAAAAGGCCACATTAAAAACTTCCAATTTGAATAGGAGAAAATAAGAACATCCATGAAGATACAGTGTGACCTTACATAATGCATAAATAGATACCTAGGGGGGAAAGCAAGAGAGCCATTCCAGGAGAAGAGAGGCTGAAATTGACAAAGAAGTCCTCTGGAAGAAGGTGGGTCTTGACAGAAGTGGACAAGTTGACCTGGGAAATGCAGGTGGAATATCTATGGGATAGGGAAACTCATGCACATAAAGATGTAATTCTTCACCCTTCCATGATAATCAACTTGCAATAAAGACAAAATTAGGCTCCAAAATCCACAATGCTTTATGTACTATGGCCTCTATGCAGTTTCTTTCTTTGACAGTTCAACCTCATATAGCACATGCAAAAGATAGGCCTATGCAAAACTTGCTGTAAATAAAATTGAAATTTTCATGTTGTTAAGTGCATCTATTTATACAATTGATTTGTATTTGTGGAATCAAAATGGAAAATTATGAAAACCAGGAAATAAAACTAATTACAGAAGTATGCTTATGAGCTTCAAAAGGAAATGACTAGGTTTTCTTACAGCTCAGTTTTGATTGTTGATATTTCAGTCTGTTTTACAATGAAATGTAAAACTAGACTCTGCCTCTCCTGTGCCTACCACCCCCAAGCCCACCCCCAACCACATACACACAGATGGATAAACTGAAGGAGCTGCACACAGCAGTTAAGCCAGAAGTACAACTCACCAAAACTTTTTCTTCTGTTCAGCTTATTACTGGACAGCTATTTCATTTCATTTAATCATTGTCTTTGAATAACTTTGAAATCCTTTCTAGGACTGAAATCATTTTGGGGATAAAAACTAAAACAATAACTGAACACAAAGAACTGAAAAATAAGTATACACAAGAGTATTTTGTGCATACATTGCCAACTCCTAGAATAGAAATCATTTTTGTCTGTTGAATCAGGTAGTCATTCTGGTTGGTTTAGGGCAAGTCACATAGGCATTCAGTTGCTACTTAATTATATGTGTAAGGTTTTAGGCCATGGAGTGTAATCCACTCTGCTTCCTAAAGTGAGGAAAATCTTGTTAAATTGGGGGAGGGAGCTTTCTGTCAGGTAGAGTTAAAGTAAGAGTCATATGAAGTGCTTTTGTTGTTATATTGTTTTATTCTTTAAGAAGTTTTCTTTTTTTAAAAAAATTTTTTCTTACCAAGAAATAACTACATTATGGGCCTAGAAAAAAATGAAGCTCATTAAAACTAGTTTCCTTACTTGAATTCTGAGATAATCAAGTCCCTAAAATCTTTTTTATGATGAGTCACTGGGGTAACATTAGTTACTCTTTGATCTATCTGAAGTTATTCTCATATTACCTCAAGTGTGTTGGAGACTATGGAAAATTCAAAAAGACTTTCGGGAGGGAGGTAAAGTCTTGCTGTCAGCCCATTATTCTCCCATGGAAGCTTTTCACAGGCAGCATGTGGAGTCCTGGAATGCCCCAGATGTCCAGTGTTATAAGTTTAGGACCTCTCTACAACCAGTCCTCTGAAAGCATTGCAAGATGCTCTAAAAAAGTCAAAAGTGGAAAGAGTGTCTTGGAAAGGCAGTAGGAAGGGAGTCTAAGAAGTGATTTGCTCCATTCTTGGATGCTTCATCACATCAGGACAGAATAACCCATTTCTTTGAGTGACCTTAGCAGGAAAGTGAGTTGAGCAATTCATGTGGGGAAACATATCAAGCATTCCATTATTAAAATGTAATATCTAAACATGTAAGAAATATGCAGTGGTCAGGACACATGGACTGTGTTACCTTGGACCTGCAGGAGTTAGATGGGCCTGGAAGCTCAGGGCTTGGGATCCTTGGGCACCAGCTTTGAACTCGGAGTCCTGACAGCTTCTGCTCATCAGAGAAGAGATGCATGCCGTTGTCCCATATGCACCCTGAGCTCACTGTATCCTCAGCCTAAGAAAGTAGTAGTCAAAGCCTGACACCAGGTCTGGGTTCCCTGACACATTTTCACGAGTTCCTCTGCGTATAGAAAGTCCCTAAAAAGGTGAGCACCACACCTGCTCCATAGACACCTGAGGAAGATAAATCTTAATAATATTGGAGTTCAGCAAGTTAGAGCCAGACAGGAATAAGGAGCCTTTTGTGTTGCAAGCTGAGGAAATTTTGTCTAGGAAAAAGAAGAAGCAAGTTCCTAGCCCAGAGAGTGTTCTTCCTCCCCTGTGGCCTTCTCTGGAGCTCTTATACCCACAAAGACTTGACAAACCCTGCTGGGAGAATGGGCAGTGAGATCTTGTAGCTCTCTAGCCTGGAGTCTTTGAGTCCCTCCTCTACCCTAAGAAAAAAGCAGGGAGATAGGGGTGAAGAAATATTAAGAGAGACATTGAAGGAGGGAAAGGAGGAGATCTGGTTACACAGAACCCCTTCTCTTCTTTATTTATTTATTTTTTTCTCTCGCTAAAGAGCGGCCAGCTCAGCATCCTCACCTCAGGGAAGTTCAGCTGAAGTGCCCCAGCATTCCAGCTCCAGGTAAGAAGGAGAGAATGCTACTATCTCCAGGGCTGGTGGCTCCCTTGGACCTCTGCAGCTTGATCTTTGGACAACTGTGGAACCTTGTAGGTTTTTCAAAAGGACAATGGCTCTGCTCACAGAACGCAGAAGCAGAGACCTCTGATCATGCTGCAAGGGTGTGCTGACAGCCCAGGACACAGACAGAGCCTCTCCAAAGCCCAACAGTTTCAAGCCCTGAGACCAAAAGGCTAGAAAGGTGAACTAGATCCTTCAAATAGTCCCCACCACCACCCGTTCCCCGCCTCCTGGGGTTTAGTAAATTCCAGGTGGAGCCAAGAGGGAAATTCCTACCTCCTTCTACCTCCACCCTTTCTCGGAGCCCTGAGCTGTGTGCTGGATGCTCTGAACTGTGAGGTCCAGGTTTTGTTCTGTTTCACCCTTTCTCCCTTCCCAATCTGGGAATGGGAATGTGAGCAGAGGGATTTCTCCACAGTAGGTCGCAAACGGAAGAAAAAAAAATCCAGTTTTTCTCATAATTGGGCGTCTTTCAAAACAAACCAGGGGCTGGCATGCATTTCCCTGGAGTCTCCATCCCAGGGACTGCTCTGGAGACCCTGGTACACTAGGCTGGCGGAGAGTCTCTGAGGCGCAGCTGCATGCTATTGCCAAGCGACCAGAAGGGACAAGGGAGTCCGGCATCTGCAGAGCCAAACGGGTGGCATGTCCCGGCTTCTCCCTTCTTTTCCAGTGGACAGGGCAGATAAGAGCTCTGTGGGACCCACGCCTGAAAAACACCGTGTAGTCACTCCTGATGTATCCTTCAAAAAAATCAAAACTCTAAACTTAAAAATAAGGATATGAGGGGCTGGAGCGGTGGCTCAGCGGTTGCGGCGCTTGCCTGGCATGCGCAGGGACCAGAGTTCGGTCCCCAGCACCACAAACACAACGACGTCTCTCCGAGCAACGAGGACCACATGAAAAACTAAATAAAATTGCTTCTCTCTCTCTCTCTCTTAAAAAATTAAGGATATGAAAATACAGTATTTAGATCTTCATTTTCCCTCCTTGGCGACCTTTAGGGTTTTTTTTTTTTAATTAAAAAAATTGGGGGGAGTCCATCCCTACCCCAGCCTATGAGATTCCCTAGGCTTCTGCCCACCCGCACCCCTAGGCTCTGCCAGACGTTTTCCCTGCCCCGCAGCTCTCAAAGAGCACCCGCCTGAGAGGTCTCTATACGCAAGTCTATTTCCTCCCTAGGATTTTTCTAATTCTCTATGGCCTCCCCACCCCAGACCCTCTAGTGAAGGAGCCCAGTCTGCGGAGATCGGTAGGCACCCATCTCCACGGGAGTGCCAATCCAAGGCAAAGGCCCTTAGAGCCGAGACGAGCGAAGCCACCGCAAACCGCGCGCGCCAACACGGGTGACCCGGAGGACCCGATCCCCAGCAGCTACCGCTGCGCTTTTATTCCCAGGTGACTTTGAAGAGGCGCACAGATGGGGCACGCCTCCGGGAACCACTCAGGGCCAGCTGGGGCTCCCCGGAGACCAGCGTTGATGGATGGTCTCATTTCCTGACTTGATGGGCCGGAACCTGGGACGACCCGGCCCGGCGGGTTGGCGGGTTGAGGAGGGTGCAGGATCCCAGCTCTTGGCGCTGGATTTTTTTTTTTTTTTTTTGCGGGGGAAGAGGCTACATATGATAAAGAAAAATCTCAAATCCATTTCTAATTCAGGATTATCCTTTCTTCGATTTTCTGTTTTGGGTACAGGAGGAGCCGTGTCCCCTGTGGCGGAGGAACTCTGAGCATAGTGCCCTGGTGGCCTGGTGTGCTCCGCTTTCGCTCGGGCTTAGACCTCCCCCAGCATCACGCCACCAGGCATTCTTTCCCACTGAGACTGAGGGAGAGCAGGACTCACCCTTCCAGTGCTGGGGGCGGGGGAGGGAAATCCGCAGGGAGGCTTGAAAGCTGTAAAAACAAAACAAAACAAAACAGAATCCTCTGCACGCCGGGCCCATCTTCAATCCACACTCTGTAGCTGGGAACTTGGGCTCCCCTTTTACTTAGCCCGGAGTCCCTTGGCAAGGAGGTCCGTCCATCCAGACACCACAGCACCAACAGTGAAGGAACACAGCAGGACCCCTGTTGGAGACTGGGCAGCAGTGGAGAAAGGTTGTGAAAGGCTGGGGTGGAAAATTTACACTAGAATGCTGGAATTCCCTCTGTCCAATCCTCCAGCCAGACCAGGAAAGCTGTGCCCTGGGGAGAGCAAAGCTGCTCCATCTTGTAGCAGCAAGCTCCAGCTGGATTCTGAAGTGCAACGGAAGAGGGGAGCCAGGCTGAACTTCGGTGAGAGGCAAGCAGCTGGGCTGGGGAAGGGTCAGGTTATTAGGGGTTCCTACTTCTGGGTTATAGCTGTTATTATTATTTTCAGCTTCCTGGAATTTTCCTCCAGGTTTTAGGAAAGGATTCCTAAGGTGCTTTTTTCTAAACTGGGTCTTGGAGGGTGCTAAGAACATCAGGCTGGATTCTCAGGGAGTCTCCAACTTAGGCCTGTGCCTTGACAAAATATACTTGCTGAGGTTGGTATAGCCAGGAAAGCTGGAGCCAGGAAAGCTCACTTACTGGGCCAGGAAAGCCCACTTGGTTCAGGGCATCTGGACAATGTCCTGCCCAATACCAGGAAGTTATGGTTCACAATCATTTGGAGACCTTAAAATCTCAGGTCCAGTTTAGTCCTACGACCATAGAACCCGCGCTATCAAGATGTGCGGAGAACTTGCGCAACAGTTAGGCTGGAAAAGCCCTGGCCTGATGTATGGTCTGCGTTTATCTGTTACCAGCTTGTTCAACCATGTGTTTCTCAGCTTCCTCTTCATCATCTGTCAATTAGGATTTGCTTTGGTGGTCCTGAGGAGCTGTTTTATACTTCTAGACACAGTTCAAGCCAATGAAATTAGAGTCTCTGGTTGGCAAAGTCCAGGCAGGAGTTTTGTTTTTAAGTGATTCCCCCCACTTCCATAATTTTGATGGCAGTCATTTCTACTAGTGTAGAAACACTCACTTTACAGATTAGTTGGGATTAGCTGAGCTGAAGCAGGGGGCCTATGCAAAACAACATGTATATTGGTAAAGGCGCCTGCACTCTGTAGCCTGATTCATTCTAACCCCAGCCAAGTAGGACCTTGGGCCAGCTAATTAGTCTTACTGCATCTCAGTTTCCTTACCTGTAAAATAGAGTTGATAATAGTAGCTACTGCAAAAATTATTGTGAGGATTTAGAAACAAATACAATAATTAGCTTATAAGGCCAAATTGCTCAGTCTTTCTGCTATGGTTTGACTACGGTTTGTCCCCATCCAAACTCACGTTGAAGCTTGGTCCCTATTGTAATGGTGTTGAGGGGTAGTAAGGCCTTTAAGAGCCATTTGAGACCATGAGGGGTTGGTCTTCATGAAGGATTGATGCAGTTTCTGTTGGTTGTTAAAAAGAGAGTCTGACATTTTTGCTTGGTCTCCCTGGCACATAGGCTCTTCCCCATCATCCACTTGCCTTTTCTGTTTTTGCACTAGAGCTGCTTTCCAGAGGTCAAGCAAAGATGCTGGTGATATGCTCCTGGACCCCCAGAACTACAAATTAAATTAACCTTTCTTCTTTATAAATCACACAATTTCAGGTATTTGGTCTGGTCACAGCAAAACAAAATGGTCTAAGATACACTCATTTTAACCAAAATGGCAAAGGGATCCTACTACTTATCTCATTCCATACCCCCAAAGCAGCCCTCTTTCAGAGCACTAGAACTCAGTTTTGCTTTAATATTAGCACACAATTAAAAGTATTTTAGCATGAAAACACTATTTTAAACCACTTAGCAACTCAGCAAACCTTATTCTTTGCAAAGGTTGGTTGATCTTTTCACCTTCATTAATTGCATTCTTAGTCCATCAGTTTTAGAATCACTAGTATGAAGTATGTGCTCCTAGCTCTGAGCTTTATCAGGGCAGACACCTGAGAGAGCCCCATCTAAAGATAGGGTTTGGGGATGAGTATCGGTACATCTAAAAGTTCCCAGATTATGCTGATGCTTCTGGTTAAAGGGCACCACATTTTGAGAAACACAATGCCAAGTCAATTGTCAACTCAAAGCATCTTAGATCTGAACAGCAGTACTGTCCAACAGAGACACAATGCAAATATTATACGTAATTTACCTGTAATTCCAGCAACTCAGGAAGCTGAGGTAGGAGGATCATAAGTTCAAGGTCAGCCTCAGCAAATTAGCAAGGCCTGAAGCAATTTAGTGAGACCCTGTCTCAAAATTTTAAAAAATGGAAAAAAGGGTTGGGAATGTAAAGCACTCTTGGGTTCAATCCCCAGTCCCTTGCTCCCCACTGAAAAAAGAAATAAAATTAATTCACACACACACAAATGCGCGCGCACGGGAACAATTGATCCCAGGGATCTTTATCACCGAGCTACAAACCCAGCCCTTTTTATATTTTAAGACTGGGTCTCGCTAAGTTGCTGAGAGCCTTGCTAAGATGCTGAGGCCAGCCTCAAACTTGTGATCCCCCTTCCTCAGCCTCCCAAGTCACACTTGTAATACATATACATGTGTCACTGTGTCCAACTGCAATATTTTATCTAAACTAATATATCCAAATATTAATAGTTCAACATCTAATAAAGAATAAATACTGTGCTGAGATATTTTACGTTTTATTTTTGTATTAAGTTTTTGAAATCTGGTATTTCTAACATGGAACACACATATTTTAAGTGCTCAAGAGCCACAAGTGTCTGGTCATTTCTGTGTTAATGCAGGTCTGAAGATTAATTTAACGAGAAAAAAAAGCAGAACTGAGTTCCATTGTTCCCATGGAAACTATCCAGAAATTCACACAAACCAGAATGTCCAAATTGTTTTGCCTTGTTATAGTGTATTAGTCTGTTTGGGCTGCCCTATTAAAATTCCTGAAACTAGGTGGGATAAACAACATAAATATGCTTCTCATAGTTTTGGAAGGTGGAAGTCTGAGATCAGAGTGCCAACATGTTTGGGTTCCTGATTTTCTGAGTAAGCCACACACTGCCTTGTGGATATGTCCTCACATGGCAGACAGCAAGCTCTGGTGTCTCTTCTTATAAAGGCACAAATCCCATCATGAATGCCACACCTTCCTGACATCTTCTAAATCTAATTATCTCCCTAATACCCCATCTCCAAATATCATCCACTTGGGATGTAGAACTTCAACATATGAACTGGGGTACATGATTCAGTCCACAGAAGGTGTTGAGTTTCTTTATGTTTATATGGGAGGCAAGAGGTATCGAGGAAGGGAAGAAGAGACAAAAATGGTAGGATCATGTGAGTCTTTGGAGTTAGTTAGGAGGCAGAGGACAGTTACATGACTGATGTGATGATTGACTGGATTCATATTTAAATGTTCAGTAGACATCTCTTGTTTTATTCCTCATTCAACACAGGCATCTCCTACAATTGTCTTTAAAGAAAGCCCCTTTTTCTTGGAGGAAGCACCATCCTCAACTTTCATTTCATGGAACTCTGGCAATGGCAGATCTGCCATTGGTTCCTGATTTAGGCGTTAATATCTGACCTTAGTTAGGATGGAGGATGCAGGATTTCCCAGGTCTTGTGGGAAAGGTGTTCTTCTCAGGTATTGGCTAAGAGCATAAAAGGTCTGGAGCTGTTAGAAGGTGTTTCTACCAGGAGGAAACAGACTTTCTAGTCACAAGGGGAAAGGGCAGGGGAGTGTGTGGTACTTTGATTCCTTAACTCAGATCATTTAAAGCCAACTGTGAATCAATGCTCCTTCCCTATCTTTTAAAAGATGAGGGGGAATTCCATATTATGGGTTTGTAAGTATCAACTGCTGGACCAAAGTGGTAATTTACATTTGGTAGGCGTCTTGTCCTAGCATTTGATCACTTTGATGTTTTTTTCAGTGCTGGGGATTCAGCCTAGGGTTTCACCCATGTTGTATGCAAGTGCTTTGCCATTGAGCTGCACTTACAGCCCCCACCATTATTTGAAAAATAACATTAGTACACAAATCTGTAACCTTGATGGTAGCCCATTTGCGGCATCATTTTTTTAAAAGAATGTCTTGTGTACATACAATCTGAAGTCTAAAGAACTTTGGAAATTCGAGATTTGACAAAAAGTCATGATCTGAAAATGACGTGGTACATATCCTACCCATAGCCAAATGCAACAACCCAGTTGCTTAGTGACTGCTTATTACTTTCCTCCAAGAGAATGAAATTTGAACTAAGTCTTCACAAGAATCTAAATGAACACAGACATTGATCCTTCTTATGTGGTTATGACAAAGATTTCGTGCACCTGTAAATATACCTTTATAGTATTATGTTGTGGTTATTTTTCCCTATTAAAGAATTTCTTGGGGCTGGAGCAGTGGCTCTGTGGTTACGGTGCTTGCCCAGCATGCAGGAGTACGCGAGTTCAAACCCCAGCACCCACATACACAATGAAGTCTTGGAACAATGAAAGCCACATGAAAAACTAAATAAAAATTGTTTCTCTCTCTATCTCCTCTCTCTCTCTCTTAAAAAAAAAAAGAAAAAAAATTTCTTGAGGGCAAAAACTTCATTTAATACATCTCTGTATCCCCAGCTCCTATCATAAGGTCTGCAATACCCCAAATGTGAAATAATGTTTTTCTGGGTTTACCATTGTCCATCACAACACAGGAGTAACTAAGGACAGCATGCATATGAGGATAAAATACTTTGCAATCATCATATTCTAAATGTATCACTGTATTATTAATGGATGAGGTATTTAAACAAACATTTATATGTATTTATTAGACACCATGATAAGTATTGTTCCAAATAGACTAAGAAGACCCTAGTAATTTTCCTTGCCCTTAGACCTTTACTCTTCTTGTTTCTCTGACTTGGAAAGCTTTTCCCATATTCTCCACTCCAAAGCTCCATGACTCCATCACTTCCCCTCCCTCAGTCTGTCCTTAAATGGAACCTTCCCAAGGAGCCATTCCTGGACAGCCTGTTTCAGATGACCCATCTCTCCTCACCACTACATTTCCCATTCTTCTTCAAGGTTTTTTTTTTCTTCTTATAAGATATTGCTTTTAAAACAGATTGTATTTCATCAAATCTAATGTATCATACATATTATTGTAAGTCACGATTACTTTATGTACTTTTAAAGAAAGCAAAATATACCATTAACTAAACTATGACATACCATCTATTAAGACATATTCAGTGTGTTTTTAAAAAACCAATGTGGCAGAGAATCAAAGAAATACATTTATTTACATTACTTATTGTGTAGTCTTTTTTTAAAAAAAGAAGGACAGTGAGAGAGAGAAAAAATCAATTTTTACTGAGTTTTTCACATGGCTTTTGTTGCTCTGACAGTTGTGTACATGGGTGCTGGAGTTTGAACCCTTGTACTTGCGTGTGCCAGGCAAGCACTGTAACCACTGAGCCACCGTCCAGCCCCTTGTTTAGTCCTTTTTGATAGAATAAAGATTTCAATCTTTTTTTTTTTCATGTGAGTTCTCCAGAGCCTTGAAATATAACAAACATTTAACATTTTATTTAATGAGGGAATAAAATCCATGTCTTTGAGAGGGAGACTAGAGATCGGGTAAACAGGTATGAGACAATACAATAAATGATGAAACAGAAGATGGCAGAAGTCTCCTGCGGAAACAGAGGACGGTGTGTCTCCTCAGTCTGGCTGGGGAGGGCTATCCATGGAAGATGATGACCAAATTGGTCTAGAAGGGTGTGGATGGCAGACACTGTTGGTGGGATTTTCTTTTTTAAAATTTTTTATTAAGGAATTGAGTTATTGTACAATCATAAATGCATATAAAATAACAATATGATAAGCACATATTCTTAAACAAGAATTACCCCCACATCACCCACACCCCAGTATCTTGATTCTTCTATATTTCTCCCCTACAAGCACTAGAAATGCTTAGATTATGAATTTTCCAGAATTGAGTGATTGCATAAGTATTATTGTATTGTCAGGGGGTAAAGAGTATGCTACATTGTTGATTGTTTTCCTAGATTCCTCACTATTCTCCCTCTCTCTCCCCTTCACCCACCTGTCTGCTCCTTCCCCACACCCCTTTATATATCTATGGTTGCGCTAGATTATGTGTTGCTACACCTTTGCTGGGTCTAATAACATGAGTTTGACTACCTTTCCCCTGAGCCTGGGTTTAGCTCCAGCCTCCACAAAAGAGTGAAAACATTTGACCCTTGTCAAGGGGATTTTCAAGCAGCAGAAGGAAGTACATCAGAACCAAGGGATATAAAAGATTATAAAAATGTAAGAGAACTGGAAGTTATCCCATGTGACCAATATATGCATTGTGTCTAAAATGTGTCTGTGTAAAGCAGTGATTTTCAATATTGAGCACCAGAATCACCTGGAAGACTTGTTAAAAGTCTTGCCCCAGAGATTCTCCTTCAGCAGGGCAGGACTGCTACAAGAGAATGCTCATTTCCGGTAGGCTCCTGTGTGATGCTTCACTTGGGGGTAAATCTAATTTTCAGAATACACACACACACACACACACACACACATATAATTTCATTAGAAGCTTGTTTGATTGTTCAACAAATAAATTTCTGAATGAAAGAAAAAGAGACCGTGTCTTTCTAGTAAGTACCTAGGCAATGCTGCAAGATAACCTGTATTCCTCTTAGGCTTCTAGGTGACACTGATACTACAGGTCCAAGGACCACACTTGAAGAAGAGGCTGGATGATTACAGAGCAGCTCAGTAATTTCAAGTCATATTCTATTGCATGCACAACCTGCATGTGTGCCTTTGATGAAGCACAGAGGGAATGACGGCAACACACCTCTGATTTCCTTAATGCATACTGGGATAAATGTAGAGTATTTAAAAAAATCATCAGTGCACTATATTTAGACAAAGTAGTGGTATTCATTGTTAGATATTCATGTATTCAAATAATATTGCCATATAATTTTATTTAGTTCATTCCCCAGAACCAATGCAGAAGTCTTCCTATAGCTCCCTTAGTCCAGGGGAATATAAGCACCTTTCTCTCCTTCTTGTTCTTCAGAGGAACATGCTGTAGAAGATTTGTAATGTATTCATTCTTTCAGTCTTGTGTTGGGAAGAGGCCAAGAAGAAATAAAAAGTGCTTTTGACCAATGCCAAGAAGATACAGAAAGTTAATGTTCTTAGAATCAAAAGTTGATGCCAAACAAAAGCTAAGGGACTGTTTAAAACACTAATTAAAAATTGCAGCATGTGGCTGAAGCAGTGCCTCAGAGGTTACTGCACTTGCCTGGCAAGTGCAAGCACGCGAGTTCAAACCCCAGCACCACGTACACAATGAGGTATCAGAGCAATGAAAGCCACATGAAAAACTAAATAAAAATTGTTTCTCTCTTTCTTTCTCTTACTGTCCCTCTCTCTCTCTTTAAAAACAAACAAAAAAACATTGGCACGTGGTGTAGCTGGAAGATGCTATAAGGAAGAATTTCTCCAGCTCCAGTAGTAATGAGAAAACCGAGGCCTGGAGGGACAAGTGCTGGAATACAACTCTCCTAATTCCAGTTTTTAGATTCCCCATCAGTAAAATGATAAAAGTCGACAAGCCACTGTGCTCCTGGCAAGATTCTCCTATTATTCCTCAATATTCAGCCTCAGCACCAGACCTGGGAACGGTGCAGCAGGTTCTCAGGTGTCCTTTATCCTTATCTATGTTAGGATAGCAGGGCACCCAGGCTCTCAGCTCTTCCTCATAAAACTCTAGAGAATCCCTTTTGTGATGTTGTTGCCCACACTTTTGCCCTTTGAACCTCAGGATCATTC
>PVKS010039618.1:0-11290 GCA_004027875.1 Aplodontia rufa | reverse complement strand
CTGCAAATTGAATGACTTTCAGAGCATTAGGGGGATGGCTCTCTAGGATACTTGGAGGTGTAGGGAGGGGTTTGGGGAGGGAGTGGGTGTATGAAGAACTCATAGGAGTCTGGAGATTGGGAAGATGGGGGAACCATCCCAGAAGCCGATGTCATTCCTCCACGAGATATCCATTTAACGCATGAGTTCTGCTGGGGGAAACTGCAACAGGTGAAACCCAAGGTGGTCATCCATGATCTGGTTTTCCCCTCGATAACAAAGTTTAAATCCATTGGTTGCTAATGTTGTGATAATGCTTCCCCTCAACTGTATGTCTATGTTCCTCTAATAAAAAAAGAAAAGAAGTAAAAAGTGGGAATCAAAGAACAAATCACAAGAGCAACTAGAAAGTGTTTAGAGATGGACTTGGCATTAGCCACCAAAATGTGAGAGGCAGCAAACTCCGTGCTCGGGGGAAGTTAAGTCTGTAAACACCATGTTAAGAAAATGTGGCATATATACACAGGGGAATATCACTCAGCCAAGAAGAGGAAAGAAAGAATGGCACTGGCTGACAAATGTATGGAGCTGGAGAGCATACCAAGTGAAAGAAGCCAGACTCAGAAGGACAAGAGCCACGTGCTTTTGCTCCTATGTGGAAACCAGAACAAAATAAAAGAAAGAAGGTGAGCGGAGGGGATAGGATGTCATAAAAATACAGGAGGGAGGGAGCAAAGAAAGGAAAGGGGTAGGAATGCTGACAGAATCAAACAAGGTCACGTTATATGCGCATATAAATGTACCCACGAACACGCCACCTGTGTGTTTCTGTAGAAGATACCAGTCAAAAATAAATAATGAAGGAGTGGACGGAAGGTCAATAGAGGAGAGGAGAGGAGTAGAGAGAAGGAGAGGCAAAGGGGAGTGGGGCTTGAAGTCAAGTTCATTGTCAAAAGGAACCCAAATGCCATGTATAACTATAACGCTCTAATAAAAAGAAAAGAATGAAAAATACCTCGAATCAATATCCTAACTTCACACCTCAAGGAAGTAGAAAAGGAACAAGCTGAATCCAAAGCTAGAGAAAAGAAGGAAATTGGGGTTGGGGATTCAGCTCAGTGGCAGAGCGCTTGCCTAGCATGCACAAGGCCCCGAGTTCAGTCCCCAGCCCTGGAAAAAAAAAGAAAGAAAGGAAAGAAATTATAGACTAGAGAGGAGATAAAGAAATAGCCAATAAAAACAACAGACAGGATTCTGAAGCCAAAGTTGGTTTTCTGAGAAGACCAATAAAATTGACAAACCCGCAGCCAGAGAGAACAAATAATTAAATCCGAACTGAAAGTGGAGACATTACTTACAGAAATAAAAAGGATTACAAAACAATGCTATGAACAATTTACACCAACTAGTTAGATACCCTAGATGAAATGGGGAAAAAAATCCATAAACACACAAATTACCTAAACTGACTAAAAAAGAAACAAAAATCTCAACAGAGCTATAATTGAGGAGTTTGAAATATTAATCAAAAAACCAGATGTCTCACTGGTGAATTCTACCAGACATTTAAAGAACTACCAGGAAATCTCGAGGTCTTCCAAAAAGAAGGAACACTTCCTAACTCGTTCTGTCAAAACAGCATTCTCCTGATACCAAACCCATATAAGACATAAAAATAAAAAGGAAAATTACAGCCAACATACCTTATAAATACAGATGCCAAGATCCTCAACAAAACACTAGCAGTCTGAAGCCAACAACATATTTAAAGGATTACACACCACGGCAAGGTAAGACCGATCAATGTGATACACTGAATACCAGATGACAGGGAAACAGGTGACCTCCGTCAATGCACGTAAGGCTCCAACAAAGTCCAGCAGCATTTCATGACTGAAGAAAAAAAACACTAAGAAGACGAGGAAGAGAACTGCTCCCGAACATGATAAAGGCATCAGTGGAAAGCCTGCAGGAAGGACTGGACGCTCACTGAGATCAGGAACCAGAGAGGCCACCTGCGCCCTCCGGTAGGGGCTCTAGCCAAAGCGATTACACACGAACAAGGAAAGCTAGGCACAGAGATCAGGAAGGAAAAGAAACATTAGCTCTACTTGCGGGCGACACGACCTGACACACAGAAAATCCCGAAGAAGCCCCAGAAAGTTATTAGATCAGCTCTCAAAAATCAGATGTGCTTCTACACACTAGCACCAAAAAACCCAGGGAAGTTAAGCAAAAAAGTCCCATTTATTGAAAAGGACAGAAAAACTAGAAATAAATGTAACCAAGGAAGGGAAAGACATGCACACTGACGACTATAAAACACTGCTGAAGGGGCTGGAGCGGTGGCTCAGCGGTTTCGGCGCTTGCCTGGCAAGCACGAGGACCCGGGTTCATACCCCAGCACCACGTACACAACTGATTGTTGGAGCAACTAAAACCATGTGAAAAACTAAATAAAGTTGTTTCTCTCTTTCTCTCTCTCTCTCTCTCACTGTCCCTCTCTCTTTAAAAAAAAAAAACACTGCTGAAAGAATTAAAGAAGAGGCCTAAGCAGTAGAAAAGCATCCCATGTTCACGGATCAAAAGGCGACATTGTTAAGATAACAATTGACCCAGAGCAATCCACAGACTCAATGCAATCCTCGTTAAAATTCCAGCTGCCTTTTATTCTCCCAAATGAAAGGGCTGGGCTGGGCTGGTCGCTCCGTTGTAGAGCACTTTCCTAGCAGGTGTGAGGCCCTCAGCTCCCTCCTCAGCATCCCACAAAAATAAATAAATAAAACAAAGGTATGGTGTCCATCTATAACTAAAAAGTTAAAAAAAAAAATGAAAGAGTTGACCCTCAGATTCATGTGGATTGATAGGGGCCCAAAACAACCCTGAGAAAGAAGAATGCGGTTGAAGGACTCTTACCGTCGAAGCTTTCTACAATGCCACAGTGCTGAACACCACAAGACTAGCCTGAGGACAGACACGGAGAACCAGGGACTGGAACCACAGTCCAGAAACAAACCCACTCGTTTATGACCACGGACAGGGAAAGAGTCGTGACTTGAACCCCTGCGCTGGGAAAACTAGACTTCCATGCACCAGAACCGAGATGAGCCCCTCCTCACCCATACTCAAAAACTAACTCAAAACTAATCCATGCCCTAAGTGCAATGGCCAAGACCACAGAAACCTTAGAAAACGTTAGGTGTTGTGGTGTGGATGAAAGGTGCCCCCGAAGAGCCTGATGACAGTGCGGGAAGACCAGGAGGTGAAATGATGGGGTTACGGGAGCCTTCACCCAATCAGTGAGTTGACCCCGACAGGGAGTGTCAGGGAGGTACCTGCAGGGGCCAGGTGTGGCAGGGGAGCTGGCCGCTGGCCTGCCTTTGGGGGCTGGATTTGTGTCTGCAGAGTGCAGTCCCTGCTTCTCTCTCCACACTCTTCCACCGAGACCTCCAGCCTCACCTTGAGCCTCCAGGAATGCAGTCCAGCCCATGGACTAGAACCTCTGAAACTGTGGGCCCCTAAATGAAGATTTCCTCCTAAAATTGTACCTTCAGGCCTTTCAGTAGTAGCATGGAAAAAGAGGTCTAAAACAGGAGGGGAAGCACTTCATGATCTTAGATTGAAGATGGACAAAGCACAAGTAACAGAATTAATGAACTGGACTCTGTCGAAGCTATTTAGTGAATCGAAGGACACTGTCTGGAAAGCGTGAAGGCCAGCCACAGAGCAGGGGCAAGCTCTGCGTGTATCTGACAGACACTGACTATCCAGAAAGTGCAGGAATTCCCACAACATCGCGAAGGCAGACAGCCCTGTTCCAGAGACGCCACCCTGTGAGCCCGCAAGCCCACATGCGTGCGCTGCATCTGTCACTGGGGAAAAGAAAACCACGCCCACAGGGAGAAGCCACTCCTCGCCTCCTAGGACAGCAGCAGCTTTTTAAAGAAACAAAAACAAGCCAGGTACAGTGGGGCACACCTGTCATTCCAGCAGCTAGGAAGGCTGAGGCAGGAGGATTCCAAATTCCAGGCCAGCCTTAGCAACGTAGCGAGGGTCTGAGCAATTCAGAGACCCTGACTCTCAATGAAAAATAAAAAGGGCTGGGGATGTGGCTCAGTGGTTAAGCACCTCTGGGTTCAATTACCTGCACAAATAAAGGAGTGAGGGAAGGAAGGCAGGAAGGAAGGAAGGGAGGGAGGGAAAGAAAGAGAGAGAGAGACAAAGAAAGAAAGAAAGAAAGAAAAGGAAAGGGGGACAGAGGAAGCGTTGGTAAAGATGCAGGAAACTGGGGTCACCTGTGTCACCCATGGGGACATGAAGCAGCCACTGAGAGACACCAGTGGCTCCTCAAAAGTGAGGTGGAGGGGCTGGAGCCATTAATGACTCAGCGGTTACAGTGTTTGCCTGGCATGCATGAGCACACGGGTTCGAACCCCAGCACCACGTACACAGGGAAGTGTTGGAGCAACGAAAGCCACATGAAAAACTAAATAAGTTGATTCTCTCTCTCTCTCCCCCCCTCACTGTCCCTCTCTCTCTCACTGTCCCTCTCTCTTTAGAAAATAAAAAGTGAGATAGAATCGCCATATGTGCCAGCAATTACACCCCCTAGGCAGTGAAGTGTGCCCTAAAGAAACCTTTTAAAGGGTCCCAAGCAGAGACTCGGATGCCAATGTCCTTTGCAGCTTCCCTCACAATCATCACATGGTAGAAATGACCCGTGTCCATGAGCAGATGGTTGGGTCAGCACAGGGTGGTTCGGCCACATGGTGGACTATCATTCAGCCATAAAAAAGGAGAGTCCAGGCACTGCTACCACATGAAGAGATCAGCAAAGGACAAGGGTTTTGTGACTGCCCTTGCATGAAGGAGTTGTGATGGGAACTTCCCAAAACAGGACGCAGGACAGCAGGCCCAGGACGCAGGACAGCGGGCCCAGGACAGGGCAGAGGGCGTGGGGAGCTCGTGTTCAGTGGGGATGGAGTTTCAGCTGAGAAGGTGAAAGTGTTCTGGAGGGATGGTGGAGGTGGCTGTACTATGTGAGCAGTGAACATCGCTGAGCCCCGTGCTTCCGCACATGGCAGAGTCATTAGTGAGGTGCTGAGGGAGGGACCCAGCCGTCACGCACACAGACACGCGCTGCCGCAGGACTACTTCACCATGGCTTTCCGGAGCTGTGAAGCAGTTCAAACGGCAAGTTTGTCGTTTGTACTCTAGTACAATAGAATGTTTTAAGACAGCCGCGTGAGAACTGCATTTTGGCGCACACTCACGTGTTGATAGCGCAGTCGTGCGTGATGGTTATCGGGTGCCTGTGATTTCTTGGAAGCCTGCAGCCCGGGGCCCAGGAGCGGGCAGTGCTTGGCTGCAGAGTGAAGGGAGTCAGGATGCTGCGACCAGGGCTGCTGACGGAAGGCCCCGCCTGACCCACCCAGGGAGGCAGCGTGTGGCTGTCCCCATGGGCTCCTCCACGGAAAGACACTGAGCCTGGGCTCCTTGCCTGCTCAGTGACTCCTGAGCACTGAAGTGTCCCCAGGCCAGTGGCCTGTGAGGAAGGAGCCACAGCCCAGGGCCACAGGGGAGGGCGGCAGCTCAGAGACTAGTGCAGACACCAGCCCTGGCCTGACCATACCAGTGTCCCTAGGACAACCAGCCCAGCAAGCTTCCTGCCCGCAGGCTGGTGGCTGCCAGCGTTCACCCACTGAGTACCAGTCTGTCCACCAGCACCTCAGAAAGCCCACAGCTCTTCCCAGGACTCTCCTGCTGTCCAGGACCGTCAGCCTCCAGGACTGGCACAGTCTCCAGGGGAGGTGCGGCCTCACCTCCTCAAGCTCCAGCTGGCAAACCCAGCGGCCTCCTCATGCTGACTAGTCTCACCTCCTGGGCCTCCACCTCCTGACCTGAGCCCCCTGGGTGGCCCCTGCCACCTGCAACTGGGCCCTGCAGTTAAGAACACAGGCCAGCAGGGTTCCCACGCAGGCTGCTCGCTCGCTACCCTGGGCTTTTGTGCAAGTTCTTCATTGTTTCTCAGTTTCCCCATCCAGGAATAATAACAGCCCCTACCTCACAAGGGCATGAGGGTTAATGAATATTTATCAACTTGCTCAGAATAGATCCCAGAACAAAGCCAGACCTGTCGGCCTCCAAGGGTTTGCTGACGAATCAAAAACAGCGCCCAAGCTGTCTGCTGGGCCAGGCACTCGGTGAAAATTTTCGTCCCACAATAAAAGAAATAAAATAAGGATTACAATACACTTACAGACCACAGTGGCACATGTGACATGCCAGCTACTAGGGAGACTGAGGCAGGAAGACCGCAAGCTCAAGACCAGCCTGGGCAACTTGAACGAAGAAGCACTGGGCGCAGAGCTCAGGGGTAGAGCACCTCTGGGTTTAAGCCGGAGTACGGCAAGATAATGAGGCGGAGAGGCAGATGCGACCGCATATAACAAATGCAGTTCCACTGGGCGTTGAGACGAAGAGATGAAGATGGGAGGGCGCCACCGACCCTCCCATCATCGCCTGCGGGTTTGGCTCCACCAGCTGCCGCATCCCCCTGCAGTCCTCGCTCCAGCCCACGGCTCGGGCCCCTTGGGAGCTTTGGGAGCTGGGGGGCATACGTGGGCCCTGTGTCAGCCAGATGCTGAGAGAACACCCAGCTTCGAGAGATCTGAGCACCAAAACCCTCGCCCCCTCACTCGGGCCTTCTTCCCAGCCCTCCTCCAGCCAGCAGCCACCATGGCCGTCTCCACCATGTCTGACTGCTCCAGCGCTCGCACCGACTCCTGGCAGGTGGACGACTGCTCACAGAGCTGCTGCAAGCCCCCCTGCTGCGCCCCCAGCTGCTGCCAGCCCAGCTGTGTGCCCCGGCCTCCTGCCTGACCCTCATCTGCACCCCAGTCAGCTGTGGGTCCAGCCCCTGCGGCCAGTCTGTCTGCACCAGCTCCTGCACACCCTCGTGCTGCCAGCAGTCTAGCTGCCAGCCTGATTGCTGCTCATCCTCCCCCTGCCAGCAGTCCTGCTGTGTGCCCCTCTGCTGCAAGCCCGTGTGCTGTGTGCCCATCTGCTCTGGGGCTTCCTCCTCCTGCTGCCAGCAGTCTAGCTGCCAGCCCGATTGCTGCAGCTCCTCCCCCTGCCTGCCTGTGTGCCTCAAGCCCGTGTGCTGCTACAGACCCTCCTCCTGCGTGTCCCTACTCTGCCGCCCCGTGTGCAGACCCGCCTGCTGCGTGCCCGTCTCCTCCTGCTCTGCCTCCTCCTGCCAACCCATCTGCTGCCAGGGCTCCAGCATGTCCCTGCTCTGCCACCCCGCCTGCTGCAGGGTCTCCTTGGGCCAGAAGTCCTGCTGCTGACCAATCAGCTCTCCAGGGCCAGCAGGCTCAGGCCCCATCCTGGCCTCTCCACTGTTGGCCTCTCTGCTGCCTTAGTCTCTGTCTCTCCCCTTCTCCATGCCTGAGGGAGAAGCTACAGAGCGCCCTGCCTCCTGGCTCCACGTCTTGGGTCTGAGAACCACTCCCCCAATGCTGGCCTCAGGGGCTCACCCCAGCTGCTGAGCATCCTTCAGCCTGGAGTCTCCTGGGAAACCTAATAAGCTCCACTTCCTGGGAGCCCAACTGTGCTTTGTGTCCTTCTTCCAGTTATTTCCAGTCCAGGCAGGAGGCCAGGAGGCAGATGCAAACCCCAGCCCCAGGACACAGGTGCTCTGACCCAGCCCATGCCGAGTCGGGCAGCCCCGCCCCACACATGGGGCAAACCCTTGGGGTGGGTGGCAGCCGTCCATGCACAACACCTAGCACTGCCTTGGTGTTTCCTGGAGAGGCCCTGGAGGACATGGAGTTCCAGCCCCACACTAGGTGGGGCTCAGGGACTCGGTGCCTGGCTCAGGGTGGTCGAGGCCCCCAGCCTCCTCAGTCTCTGACGCAGATTTTCTACAGGAAATTCATAGGCTACATCCCTGCTGCGCAGAGGCCTGGGGTCTGCAGGTGCCTAGCAGCCCTGACTCTCCTCCAGCACACCACCCCTCCCTGCCCACTCTTGACCGCCTTGACCCTGTCAAAGGCCATTCCCCGTCGGGCAGCCCGTCCTGCAGAGCTGGGCCCTCAATAGCCCCCTGGCTCCTCGGCTTCAGGGTGCATCTGTGGACTAGCTTGGACTAGGTCCTTGCTTGCTGGGCCTGGAACCTTGGGTCGCTCTCTCCTAATGCCTCCAGGCCCCTGCTGGGCTCAGGGACACTCACCTTGCTGGCCTGCAGACACAGACCCAGCCCTGGGAACTGAGGCTCAGCAGAGCTAACCCAGCACCTTCACACCACCCTCTCTGTCCTCTCCCAAGGGCCAGAGACTGGACAGCTGTGCCTGCTGGACCCAGCCCCTCTCCCCGCCCACATCGTCCACCCTGGACCTGCACGTCTCCCTGCCAGAGACCGCCCAGGCCTCTCACCACCCTCAGGGTGACTTGGCCCTAGTCTCAGAGTGCTCTGGACTGCTACAGACACCTGGTGAGGCAGAGAGCCTGGGTTCACTGCCTGGGCCCTCAAGACTGCAGGAGGCCTCCTGCTGACCACGTGGCTTCTCCTACAAAAGTGCCAGCCTGGAGGACAACTACAAGAGCCTGGTGACTTCAGGATGGATGCCGCCTTCCATCCTGGCTTCTCTCACGACGGACAGGAGCCAGAGACCAAGAGGAGCCACTGGAGGTGGGCCTGTGGGCACCGGGCTGTGCTTGGCAGGAAGAACTGAGCACAGTGCTTGCTGGGTCCTGTCCCCATCCCCAAAGTCCCTGGAGACCTTGGGGATCGGGAGTGGGGGGCCTGTCTCTGTGGGCAGAGGTGAGGGTCTGACATCTGGAGCAGAGGAAGGGTAGGGTGAGGCCTCTGCTATGTCAGAATGAGCTTAGTCCTGGTTCCAGGGTAGGCAGTGAACTCTTGGGCCAAGATCTCCTGTGGGACCTGAGGCCCAGCCCTTACACCAGTGTTCTGAGCCATCAGTGCAAGGCTCCCACTGAATGCAGCCGGGACATGCGGGAGCCTGGGGGAGCAGGGTGCTTGGCCAGCTCAGTCCCCGGGAGACGCCCTCCTCCTGGCTGACCCTGGAGCCCCCTGGCTAGACCGCAGGTTGTGTCAGCACATCCTGGCTCTGCAGAGTCCCCTCCTGCCACCACACAGTGTCCATGAGAAGCAGGCAGAGAGCTTCATGGGAAGAGGAGCCCATGGAGGTCAGTTGACTGGACCCTGGGGCGCTGTCCACTTGGACTGCTGCAACTCCTTGTGTCTAAGACCATGGCGTGTGCCACAGGAGACCAACACAATTGTGCCTGATCAGCTGTGAGTGGCACATGATTCCCAACAGTCTCCTTTAAAATGTCAGAGACAAAATTAAAAAGTCGTAAAGCAAGCCCTGCCTTCCAAGGGCCGGCCACCTGCAGGTCCCGGCCTCCCAGGACCTGGCTGTCCCCCGCACCCACATCTGTGCCCCCTCCCAGCCTGCTGGAGCCTCCCTGACCACCCTTGCTGGCCAGCTCTGTCCTGCAACCCGGGTGCCAGTGGTCTGAGCACAGGGGATTGAGAGCTCCCAGAACCGAAGGGAATCTGTGTCAAGCCGGGACTACGCACGAGCAAACAGCCCAGGGCCGGGAGGAGAGGCTCTCACACACGATGAGGCCACCACCCTGACGGGAAATCGCTCTGCCCAGCCTCGGGTACACGGCCCCCTTGCCAGTGGGCAGTCAGTCAGGAACCCTGCTCCAGACAACGGCTGAGGCTCCTCATGCAGCCCCCAAGCCCCTGTCTCCCTTTGCCTCCCTGAACACACTGTTCACAGCAGCTGCTGCCCTTGGATCTGGAACGTCCCCAGGTGCTCCTTGAGGCAGAAGGAGCCTCTGGGAGGTGATTGGATCACAAGGGCTCTGACTTTGTCAGGGGTTGATGCCTCGCCGGCTGGATGCACAGCTGGGAAGATACTGGCTTGGGCACAGCTAGGAGAAGGGTGTCACCGGAGGCGGGCCCTGCACGGGCATGTCTTGTCCCTGGCCCCTTCCCCATCACTCCCTCTCTCTCTCCTTCCATGAGCTGAGCAGCTTTCCTTCCCCAAGCCCTTCCACCATGATGTTCTGCCTCGCCTCCAGCCAGGAGCAGCGCCGCCATCATCTGCGGAAGACCCGCCCATTGCTTATGCTGACATCAGCTACCCACCCTCCGCAGCAGGAGACGTCCCCCGCCAAGAGTGGAAGCCCCCCATCGCCAGTTGAGCATTTAGTGGCTGCTTCCTGGAACACCCACAGTAGCCCACAGGTGTCCCAGGGCACATGGAAGAGCTCTCAGGCTCAGCACCAGTTCACACACAATGGTCATGGGGACAGAGACGCAGAAGGGGCTTGCCATGGCAAGCTTGCCCAGCTTGCCATGGCACAGAGCCTCACGGGGGCCACCAGGAAGCCAGAGCTGAGGCACAGTGAGGGCAGGCACAGAAAGAAGAGAGGCAGCTGCTATTGAGCCAGGCGAAGGTCCCTACGTCCCTGCCAAAACCTCAGCACCAGAGTGCGGGAGTGTCTGTCCACCCAAGGAGCAGCGTATGGCTGCTAGCCAGGGCCAGATGTTTCCAGAAGGGACATAGCCAGAGCACGACAGTCCTGCAGTCAGACCCTCTCTTTTTCTGCAGGGCCTTGGTGGCAAACACAAAAGAAAGGGGTGGCATGCACAGAGACAGCTGTCACACTGTGAGCCGCTACTGAAGTACAGCACCATCACCCTGCAGCTCCAGAGGCTGGGAGCCACCCACTCACCACGCAGCTCACCCACCCGGTGTCCCCTCCCCAGTGAGCTGTGCTGGCCAGGGCCAGCCGGCAGGTCCCACGTGCAGCAGGGACTTTTACGAGTAGGGTGGCAAGTCCCAGGAAAATAAACCAGCCCTAACGAGGGTTCTCCCAGAACCAGCTGCCAACACCAACACGGAAAGAGGAACTCTGAGGAGCCTCCTGTTGGGACACACGCCACACGGAGGAACATAAAAGCCCGGAGCCCAGCACCTCACTCACACACTCACACTCACACCCACACACACACACACACACACACACGCACCCTCCTCCAGCAGCACCCACCATGGCCGCCTCCACCGTGTCCGTCTGCTCCAGCGACCTGAGCTACGGCAGCCGGGTCTGCCTGCCCGGTTCCTGCGATTCTTGCACCGACTCCTGGCAGGTGGACGACTGCCCAGAGAGCTGCTGCGAGCCCCCCTGCTGCGCCCCCAGCTGCTGCAAGCCCAGCTGCTGCGCCCCGGCCTCCTGCCTCACCCTCATCTGCACCCCAGTCAGCTGT
>PVKS010039617.1:0-17114 GCA_004027875.1 Aplodontia rufa | reverse complement strand
GAGATCACTTTATTTATTTATTTATTTATTTATTTATTGCTTTGATTATCTGTCTATTGGTTACCTAAGAGTATTAAAGTTTCCCAGTATTTTCATGTTGGGGTCCATAAGTGGTTTTCTGTCAGGGAGTATTTTTTCCACATACTGGGGAGCATTAGTATTTGTAGCATAGATATTTACTATGGTTAAATATTCCTATTGTATTGTTCCCTTTACTATGATGTAGTCACTTCCTTTATCTCTTTTGATTAAATTTTGGTCAAAATCTACTAGCTTACTCTCTTGTCCCCTGGTAAAATTTTTTTTCATCATTTCACCCTCAATCTGTGGATGTCATTGACTATAAGATGGGTCTCCTGTAAGCAGCTTATTGTTGGATTTATTTTTTGATCCAGTCTTCTAATCTTTATCTTTTGATTGGTGCATTGAAGCCATATACATTTAGTGTTAGGTTAGTTATGTGGTTGTGGTCCATAGCCATCTTGTTTTGTTAGTGAGTTCTGTGCTGTCTTGGTTGTCTTTTGATAGCATGTACTTTTATTGAATATCCTCTTTGGGATTGGAGGAGAGTTTGTTCTTCTATCTGGAGTTTATCTTCGATAATTCTTTGTAATGCAGGTTTTCAATTCAAGAATGCTGCAAGTTTGATCTTTTTATTATTATTATTATTATTCCTTAAAGAGAGAAGGACAGTGAGGAATCAATTTTATTTAGTTTTTCCTGTGACTTTCATTGCTCTGAAATTTAGTTGTGTATGTAATGCAGGGATTCAAACCTGCTGCCCTTCCATGCCAGGAAAGAGCTGTAACTACTGAGCAACCACTGCAAACGTGAAATTTTTATCTTATTGTGAAATGTTCTTATTTCCTCTTTGAATGTGAAGCTGAGTTTTATTGGGTATAGTATTCCGTCTGCAGGTTGTGGTCATTTACAGATTGTAATATCTCCTTCCAGGATCTTCTCACTTCTATAATCTGAGCTGAAAAGTCAGATGTGATCCTTTTTAGTTTGCCTCTGAATGTGATTTTCCATTTCTCTCTTGCAGCTTTTAATATTTTTCCTTGATTTCCTTGTTATACATTTTGAGTATAATGTGTTCTCAGTGAGTTTCTCTTTTGACTAGGCCTACTGGTTGTCCTATACACTTCCTGCATGAGCATAGTTGACTCTATTTTATTATGGGATTATTTTTCTTTAACTTTTTCATTGAGAATGTTCTTTACGCTTTTCATTTGCCTTTTTATTTCTTCTTGTATATGAATTACTCTTATATTGTTTCTTCTGATTTTATCCCTGACATTTTGAAAATTCTGCTCATGCTCTGAGTTTGTTTTTTTTTTTTTTGTCATCTGTGAGCTCCACCATGCTCAGTCTATAGTAATTGTCAGAAGTTATTTATGAAGTTCTATTTTATAGAATTTACCCTATTAAATTCTTTCTTCATCCCTCTGATGTAATGGACTGAAAATTTTAGCTACATCAATTACTTTCACAGTATGTCTATCTCTTTGAAAATAGAGTTTTTCATCTCTTGAGGTTTATCACTTAGCTCCTTCGTTAAATCTTCTTTAAATTCATTATTCCTTTAAGTAATCAGATTATTCCTAATTTTTTTTTTTAGATTTTCATCCTGTTCCCTGCCCATGGGCTCCTTGTTGGGAGAGTTGTGGGTTTGAAGAAAACCTTTTCTGATTTGATTCCCACTTTTGAAGAGCTTCTTCTGGTCCTTTGAATTGAGGTTCCCTGTGGGTAATCAAGACAGGTCTTTAGGTGCTTCTTCCTTGAAGGTCAAAGGGTGAGGTATCACCCCTCTGATGACCACCTTCTTCCCGAAAGCTGCTTCTGCCCAGAGCCTGGTTTTGCCACACCTTTTAGATGTAGGTTTCTGGTTGTGGATCTAGAATTTCATGGGATTTTGGGGAAGCCTTTTGATTTGTTGAGGCTCAGTGGAGGAGGTGTGTAGCTGGGTCCTTGAGTCCCAGAGGCCAGAATATGCATGCCTACATGCTAATCTGGGATCTGGTAATCTTTTGTGGTGGGGTTGGGTGAAATAGATCTGGACCTGTTACGTGTGTCCTGCCTCTAGGCAGCTCTGGGAAGAGATCCTTGGGGTTCCTGGGTTCCCCCAGATGGGTACCAGAATCCTGGGCCCACGTGTCATTGGGTGGCTCCTGGTGAGGGTCTTCCATGTGTCCTGGCTGCCAGCCATCCTGGCTCCTGAAGCCCAGGTCCACAGAGCAGCTAGACAGCTCCAAGTGGGACTCCTCAGCATTATTTCTCCTTTTCAACTGGAAGATTAATCCATTCTGTGATACTTTTAAATAGGAAGATTGAATATATCTCAATTTTCATTGTGGAAGTCAGAGATAAAATTCTTTTTTCTACCAAATTCTGGAATTTTTCCTCATCATACAGTCTTTATTTTGGTGTCCCTAGTTCTTTAGTCTCCTGTTGCTAATTCCATTTCATCTTCTGATATCTATGAAGCTCAATTTCTTCTAATTTCATCACACTTAATAACAATTTTGTATTTATTAAACTATTCATTATTCAAAATTTTAATATAGTAACAAATGTTATAAAATCTATGCATAAAGTAGTTAGTGAAAGGGACTCCTGTTATCTCAGTAATAATATCACATTGGAAGATTAAGTGAATGAGCAATGAACAAATACATTAGATATTTTCAGAAAATGATTTGTAGAACATTAAAACAGTATTGGAAGTAAAATTGTGTTAAACAATGTTAAATAAAGTGGTTAGCTCAGATTCTCTGAGGAGGTAATATCTGAGAAAGGATGGGAAAGACTGGTAATAGTTAAATAGGCAAAGGTCCACTGGGAGAGCATTCTGGCCTACAGAAGAGCCAGAATGAGCTTGGCATGTCCTAGGAATAGAAAAGAGGCCAGAAAGACTAAAAAATAGTGATACAAAACACTGTAGAAAAAAATATAGACAATAAACAGAAGTCAGATCTCCCAGACCATGCTTAAAGGGGTACTTAAGTTGAAATGTTAATATTTCCATGAAAACTGAGGGCTGTGGATTAATTACTAAACATCATCATTATTTTATGCCCTATACGGTCTTTAGAAAGAAGCTATGTGGGACAAGGAACAACATTTTCATTCCTGCTATGTGCAAAAACAAGGATAAATATACGATTGGCTGTCAGTTAATAATTTAGAGGAGAAGAAATAGAAATTAATTTCAATATCAAGGATTTCTTTCTTCCTTCATATAACTTACTTTTATTGTACCCACCCTCTTTGAGGACCTTATATCTTCTCTTTAATATCCCACTATGTGTTACCATGCTGCAGTTTCATTAAACTCCCTTGGAAACAGGTATCTGATTGCAGTTGCCTCAGACAATGTATTTCAGAGAATGAAAGACAGTTTCTTGTTGAGAACAGCTGTGAAGTTTTACACCTACTAAAAGGACTTTTTCCCAAATGGATGCTCTTATCAGAAAGTTCAAGCTCTCTGTTTTCAGCCCCCTCAAGGAAATGGTCATTAGATGTAGGATCATTCTTATCACTTCTCAATTACACATTTTCTCTTGAACCACTTCACCAAAAATCTGCATTTCAGCCACTCACTCTAAGTAAGCACTTACCAAAATATTCAGTGCAAGTAACCTATACGTGACACAGAAAGGAGAGCTTTTAGAGAAAAATTAGCAGTCTGCAAAACCACCAAGTATATCTCTTATTTGGGAGTACTAGGTAATTTCTCTCAAACTGGGGAAAATCACATATTTATTTTTTAAAATTAAATCATGGTGTGTTTTCAAAATGGATTTTAAAGTGCCTGTGGGGAGACCATCTTGACAGTAAAAGATTGATTAAGATATTGTCAGCTTGAGGTTTTATTTTAAGGCAGGTAGCTTCTCATTTCTTTACATGTGTGTTTTTGGTAAACATGTAGCACCTGTAAGATTTAATTGACATTCATCATCCTAAGAATATAACGCAGGACTCTTTGTTAATTATGAAATAATTCAAACTCTAGGAAGTGCATAGATTTTAGTGTTAAAGCCTATTTTCTCTTCCACATAGATTCCCCTTTCTGTTCTTTCCAATAATATCCATTAGTTAGTGTGATGTTTATTTCTAGACCTCTTATATATACACATAATCATTTAAAAACACACAGGCACACAAGAAAACAAGCACACATGCATACCATACATATACATATTTCATTTATTAAACACAAAATGGAAAAGTTGCTTCAAAGTATATTATAAACTATGCCTATGAAAGTAAATATAAAACTATCATTATTTTAAAATTTTGCTTGAATTTCAGATTTAGGTATCCTATAATTGAATTTGCTAAAGACTAAACTTCTATTGATAGAGAAAAAAGTTACAATATTTTCTTCTGGAAAGATATCCTGTACCATTCTTTGACATAATCTAACCCCTTAAATATAATATACAACCTTGAACCAAAAATTCTCATCATAACCATGCTTAGAATTTACCTCTGAATTTACAATTTAAAGTATGTAAAGTTTTGGCTGGAGTGGTGGCTCAGTGGTTACAGTGCTTGCCAGGCATGTGCAAGCACATGGTTTCAAATACCAGCACCCACGTACACAACTAAGTGTCAGAGCAATGAAAGCTATGTGAAAATAAAAATTGATTCTCTCTCTCTCACTATCCTTCTCTCTTTTAAAAATAAGTAAAGTTAATCTATAATTCATATAAATTTCACAAAACAATGAAAAGTATAAGAGTCATGCTACTTATATACTTAAATGTAATATTCCTTTCATAGAATTCTACATTTAGATTTTTTAAAATTTATTCATAAATATGCTTATATAAATATGTTTTACTAATATTTCAAGGCCCTAATGACTTGTGCTGAAAAAAATGTGTATTTATCCTTCATAGGAGAATTGATTATTATGTTAACCTTGTATTCAGGTGATGGGAGATACTGAGTAACTGAATAAAATGAAAAAATATTTTGTTTGATTTGGCAAAAAGCAGAAAGCTTGCATTCTTTAAGTATTTGCCAGATACTGTGTAACTGCAATATATAAAGCAGATTGATTATAAAAGTAAGAAGGTTAAACAATTAATAAACCAGAAAAAGAAGAGAAACCCCACGTAATAAATACATTAACCTAATCACTAGAGAAGAATCTCATGGATTTTCTTTGCAAATATCTGGCAGATGGGCACCTATTCTGGTGCAAAGTACACCTTTCATGAGAGCAACAATAATAAAATTAACTTAAAATGGAAACATTTTACCAATTTATTAGCTCTTTCAAGTAAATTAATGGTATATAATTACACTTCTCAATTTTGGGGGTTGTGATTGTTCAAAATTAAATATTAGAAGCATATAGATTATTTTAAAAATACATCAAACTAAAAACTGTAAAATAAAAGATGAATGCATTGTTCCCTCTATCCTATCTCCAGAATCTGTGCTAACAAATATCACCAATGCATGTTTTTGTTTATTCTTTTAGGAAAAAAAAATACAGTGGAATACAAAATGTATTCACTCATACACAGAGACAAAAATCAAACACAGACTTAAATATGTTGTGTTTATATGTGTGTAGGGTCCTTCAGTTGACACAACAAATATTGTACTTTTCCAACAAAATCATATCTTTAATGTATTAACTTAGAGCTCCTTCCAAGAACTGCAGCTATGGGTATACAACTCAAATATTTTCTTTCAAATTATACTTTTATATTGACTCACAGTAAAACTAAATTGTATGCATTTTAAGAGTATAACTCAACTATTGTTTGAAAACCTATGTATCCATGTAACTCCAAGTTAGATTTTCTCAGCCACAGAAGATCTGTGTTTAGTTTCTCTGCACTCACGTGTTTCCTCAAATTTAGTCATAGATTTGACTTCCAAGCTGAGAGATTGGTTTTGCTTTCCTTGAATTCCATATAAATCATATTTATCTTCCATGCATCTCATTGGGTCCTACATCCTCACATCACTAGTTTCTGTGATTCATCCTTATTTTGATATGTGTGAGAAATTGTTTTTGCATTGCATGTACAAATGGTAACCAACTTACAATGGTCTGACACAATTTTGTTTAACTTTACCATGATGTAAAAGAGATACATATCTAATAGAAACTATACTTCAAATTTTTCTGGGCTAGCAATATGTGAAATGATACTCTCCTATGACAGTGACCACTGGAAGCAAGTTGCAGGTCCCAGTCAGCCATGCAATAAGAGAGTAAACAACTGATATTCCACAGTGTGCTGTGCTGCTAATTGTGATGTTTGGTCAATTAGGTATATTGAATGAACTTTCAGTGAAGGACGTGTTAATTACAATAACTCAGCTGGCATGTAACCCCATCTACAATTGAGAAGCATCTGTAATGTTTTATAGAAACATACAAATTCTTATTTATACATTTTAACAGTATTAAGCATTAGGATTTGTCTTAGTCCATTGGGGTGAGATGCTATAAGAATATACCCTAGATAGGGTGACTTATGAGCAACAGAAATGTATTGCTCATAGTTCTAGAATCAGGAAAGGTTTTTTTGTTTTTTTGTTTTTTTATCAAGGGGCCAATAGATTTAGTCTGTCTCCCATAAATGCTCATTCTCAATTTAAAAGTTAGCATTTTAGGGGCTGATGCAGTGTCTCAGCAGTTGGAGCGTTTGCCTGGTATGTGTGAGGACCAGGCTTTAAACCCTAGCACTACACACACAACTAAGTGTCAGAGAAACAAAGGCCACATGAAAAAAATTTTAAAAATAGGGTTAATTCTATCTTTCTTTTTCTCACTCTTTCCCTCTCTCTTTTAAAATCTAACAATTTATTGCCAACTCTTCACATAGCAGAAGGGACAAACACTGTGTTACTATATGGTAGATGAGGACAAGGGTGATTTCCTTCAACCTCTTTTATAAGGATTATAAAAATCTTGAGGTGGGCCCAGTGAAGTGGCACATGGTGTAATTCCAGCAACTTTGGAGGCTGAGGCAGGAGGATCAATAGTTCAAGATCAGCCTGAGCAATATAGTGAGGTCTCAAGCAACTTAAAAAGACAATTAATTTCTCAAATTAAAAAATAAAAAATAAAAACAGGACTGTGATTGTTAGTCAGCAGTGAAGTAGCCATGGGTTCAATACCAGTACAAAAAATTTTTTTAAAATGAGCATAACCATCATGGCTTACTCACTTCTTAGTCACATCTTACTTAACTTACTACAACGAGGGCTAAGTTTCAACTTAAATGTGGAAGGGACACATTCAGACAGTAGCAAGATCATTCCCATTACTTAATTAACTTGAGCAATGCTGATTTTAATCTATTTTGTTTTCCTATTATATTTAACTATAAATGTTAATTTTTGATTCATGGAATACACATATGCTTAATGTGAGCAGATATACGTTGTTCTCCAAAACAATTATAATCATTTACATTCCCTTTAGCAATGCATGAATTCTTTGCGTACCTTTGTAAATACTTGGTATTTTCAATATTTAAGTTTTAGCCATGATGAATGAAAGGATATCTGCACAACTGTTCCTCAGTATCCTAGGAGAACTAGTTCAAGAACCAATCCCCATCTTGCCAGGGATACCAAATTTTACTGGATGTTCAAGTTCCTTGTAAGTTCTCTATGGTATGAGACTTGCATATGACCTAGGTGCATGCACTCCCATCCTTTAAATCATCTCAAGATTAGTAAATACATTTAAAATAATATTAGTGCTATGCCACTGGTTGTATTACTCAATGAATCTTGACAAGAAAAAAATCTGTGCATGTTCAGTACAGATATAGATTTTGTTCCAACATTTTTAAACCCTGTTGGATTGACTTCATGGGTGTAGAACCTACAAGGTCTGCTGTGTTATTTTATTATGGTTTTAATTCACATTTCCAAGATGAATAAATATGGTGAATATTTTTTCTTATGGTTAATAAGCAAATTTTTCCATTATATATCTGCTCAACTTTTAGCTTGCTTTAGATTAGATTTTATGTTTGTTTCTTATTGCTTTGTTGGAATGCTTTCTATTCTGGAAAGAAGTCCTTTGTTGAATATATGTAAAACAAATATATCTTACTTTCTGTGGCTTATCTTTTTTATGCTCACAATGCTGTCATTTAGAAGATTTATTTTTTAAATTCTAATCATATATGGAAGATATATTTACAAGCAGAACCTATTTTCCCTAGGGTAGGTTTTACAGTTCATTGTGTTTGTATTTTAATACAAATTCATTCATTCTACACTGGAAGATAGGCACATGTGTATTTTCTAGCCATTTCATTTCATTGTTCCTTTCATTTACCCATTCATTCTTTGAAACTTGGCATACAATCCTTTCCCTACTGAACAATGCTGATATTATTTTCATCTTCTAGAAATGCATCTGGAAGAATGACTTATCCAATGTACTGAGCTGTCTTGCATAGACACAACCCAGTCATTAGTGTCCATCCTTCAAATTCACTCTGAGCATGAATGCATAAGAGAAACACCCCTACTGAGCCAATCAGAGACAATCTCCACATCAGGCATGCCACTATGGGGTTAATTTTTTTGTTCAGTTCTTCAACTTAGGGGTGCCACACCATCCTCCACAAACAAAATTCATCAAGTGACTTTCTTATGATAGCCCTAAAGAACTCCAGTGACATCAGAATGAAATAACACATTCAGAGACCCATCCTCAAAATTCAATTCTATTGAAAACTATTTCCAGTGCCAGAGAGTTTGGGTGTGCACGCCAAAAACATCCCTGTGGTTTTGATCACCCAAATGATCAAACCTCAAGTTTTCATCTCATCTCACAAAATCCTACAAATTCTCTCCTCCAGAATTTGGCTAATGGTTCCTAAGTACCTCTCTAGCCTCTTCCTGGCTCACTGCCCAATAGCACAGAAAGCCTCTCTTGATGTCCCCACACAAGTCAAAGTGCTTAATATTCCCTTCAAAATATATATTCTTAGACGGTATATAATAAACTCTTTGGAATCTATTTTGTGACCAGTTTGTAAATATTTTACCTTTTCCAATCTCATGAAGATATCCCTCCTCCTTTTTTTTTTGCAGAATATTGATTTTTATGCTTTTATTTAGGTCTATCTTTAAATATATGTTTATATGGTCGTACAGTATGAACCAAGTCAGTATTTTTCTGTGTGGATATCTAATTGGAATCATCATCATTTAGTTTTTCTTTATTACTTTTTAATGTGGATTTATTATAAATCAAGTAATCATGTATCAATGGGATTTTGTCAGGTTTCTACTCCACTTGTTCTTTCTTTATTACTGTACCATTACTATACCATCACTACACCATCTTAATATTTATTTATACTAAGCCTTGACATATGATGGTGTATGTTGCCTGTTCAAAGACAGTTTGCACAGTAAAAACTTGAAACTTATTGATGACTGTGGTATTTTTGTTTGCTGTTCTCAATTGCTCTCCTCTATATTTTATAATTTTTTTTAGAGAGGACAGTGAGAGAGAGAGAGAGAGAGAGAGAAACAGAATCAATTGTTATTGAATTTTTCACATGGCTTTCGTTGCTCGAAAACTTAATTGTGTATGTGGGTGCTGGGGTTTGAACCCATGTACTTGTGCATGCTGGGCAAGCGCCTTAACCACCGAGCCACTGCTTCAGCCCCTATATTATAATTTTTTTAAAAAGTGAGGACAGTCAGAGAGAGAGGAAGAAAGATTCGGCTTTATTTAGTTTTTCATGTGGTTTTTGTTACTCCCACACTTTATTGTGTACGTGATGCTGGGGTTCAAACCGTGTACACATGCATGCCAGGCAAGCTCTGTAACTGTCAAGTCACCACTCCAGCCCTATATTTTATAATTTTTTAATACAGAGATCTCACACATATTCCAATAGATCAATTCCCAGAATTTGTATCTTTTTATGCTACTAAAATTTGCTTTATTATAATTATCTTTTAATTTTTATTTTATTTTCTAATTAAATTTATGAAGTTTATCCATTTAATAAATTTTTTGAAGAACCAGGTTTTATTTCATTGATTTTCTCCATCAAATTTCTATTGATTTTTATTCGTGATATATTTCCTCCTTTTCTTCTAAGTGTTTAGCATTTGATTTATTTTTCTCTTGCCTTGTTTTATAAGATGAACACTGAAATCATTAACTTTACATCTGCTTTTCAAATTATGTGTTAAAAACTGTAAACTCTTTACTTATCTCTGCTTTAGCATCCCATTAATTTAAATATTGTTTTTGTATACATTCAGTTGTAATAATTTTTAATTTCCCTTGAGATTTTTACCCTGATCCATGAGTTATTAATAAATTTGTTCTGCACTTTGACATAGTTGAGAATTTTCATATTTTTTGCAAATTAGTTTCATTGATTTTAGAGAACATGCTTTATTTGATTTCAATTGTTTTTAAAATATAGAGATTTGCTTTTATGCCTAGAGTATTGTTTATTCTATTTCATGCAAGCTTGATGAAATGTGTTTTTGGCTGTTGTAGATGGAATATTTTATATATGCTAGGTTCATTTGCTTCATAGAATTGTGTGAGTCTTCTACATCCTTAGTGAGTGCCTATCTGATTGTTCTATCCACAACTAGAAATGGGTGTTGAAATTTCCATCTATAGTTATTGAATCATATGTTTCTTCTTTTAATTCTATGAAATTATTGTGGAAATAATTCACTCATTGACAAATAATTCATCTTCAGAGCATAAATCAGAAAAATACTTTCTATATACTTGCTGCTTTTAACAGAACTAAATGATGAGATTTCTGTTATCTTCCTTCTTTATATTTTCTCCACTGTGGGAAAGATGAGAGGGTATGGGATGATAGGTGAGAGATACGTATTATAGCAAGCTCTCTATGAGAGAAAGAGTAGCAAATTTTACAGATCCTTATGTTCTCAAGTGTCCTTTTGATTCTCTTAAAAGAAATACAGTTCTAAGGCTAAAGTCATTTTCCTTCAGTAAATATAATATTTAAATGTGATGGAGAATAATTGCCTTAGATCAATCTAACAAAGAATTCACAACAATCAAATATTTAAAAAATTGCAACTCAATGTCAAAAGAGAAACAGAGGTTTTTAAAAGGGGATCAAAAGATATGTGAGAGCATTTCCAAAAAAAAAAAAAGAAAGAAAGAAAAAAGAATATACACATGTTCAAAGAGAAAATTAAAAAATACACTCAGTACTCACAGAGGCAAGGGCTTATTTTATTTCAAGTTTATAAGCCGTGAAACCAAATTAATATCTTTGATATGTTATAAAAAACTATTATTAAGTTGTTTTCTGAATGCTTGGAATATTTGTCTGCTTTCTTCACTTGGGTAAATAAAGATTATTATTACCATTTCTTTGTATTTTTTGTCTATTAATATGCATCTTCCTTAAGATTTTAATATTCTGAATGCTTCATTTCTGTTGTAATTCACATTTAAATCTAACCTCTTATTTCCAAAACACTGATATTCAAGGGAGACATTCTGGAATAATGATTCTTGTCTTTGTTTAAAACTCTTTTTTAATCAACCTTTTTGGTTTAATAGATTGAAAAATATGTGAACTGGAAAAAAAGAAGGAAAAGAAACGGAGAAAGAAACCCCAAGTTAATAGTGGTCAGCAAATTAAAGCTTGTCATGTAATGTGTACATGAAATGCAGTCAGCTAAGACAAAGGAAGGGAAGGCAATTTGAGACACGTTATCAACACATCAATAACTGGATGGCCGGCACAAACATAAAGTACTATGAGGTCAAAAGAACACAGTATTTTTGTGTGTGTGCTGCATATATTTTCTAATGCTAACAAAATTTTAAAATGTAAGAAAATTTCCCAAGGTTGAAAGAAATGCTCATTTGTACATCATCATATTCTAAAGATTTTTTTATTAATATTATACCAGGTGTAAATATCATGCCAGAAGACAGGCATGCAAATAAAATTATTTTCTTCTCTAATAAAACATTTTTTCTTCTAAGTCTCAGTTTCAGCAATATGCAAAGTGAAGCTGGGCCAGTTCAGGAATACAATAACCAGAGAATGTCCCCCTCTCCTTATCCTGGGTTTTTTGTCTAAAGCCACTTGTTCTATTGAATGCTAAAGAATTGGTGGGGGTGGTTGACGGGGAGATGTGGTCTTTAGTCACTGCTATCTACTCAGGCTGATATATTCTGAGATAAGCAAAGTGTCTGCACTCAAAATTCTATCCATGCACATTAATAGTTTGAGGAGCCTAAATTTCATCTGGTATTTAATGATTAGGTTTTAATGATCTTTGACCACAAGCCCCTTACACCTGACTTGGTGTCAGGTGCTCAGTTCTTCTGGTGAGCATCCAGGTGCTACATCATGTGACATTCCACTGGCATTTGAGAAGGATAAGCATGTCGTAGATGTGGTGCCTGATTTTGTAGATTGTCCGTGTCCTTCTCTGTGATTCTTCTCCTAAGCATGTTGTGCATGTGGCTACTCGGACTGTTCACTTTCCATGGTTCTCCCAGGTCGTCTGTTATAACCTCCAAACTAATTGGAGTTTCTGCCGTCACTCTCCACTTCTTATCTTGCTTTAGTTGAAAGATGGGGCACATAATTCACCTCTTACGTTTCTTATTCTTGAGCCTCCCTAATGAATTTTATCTAAAATGGGTCATATAGTCTCAGATATCTGCTATTACAGCTATAAATATAACGCTCTGAATCTTGTAGGGTTTAGGAAAATAAATCCTAGTAGTTCAAAATTTTCCATTTCAAGGTAATTTTTTTTCTCTCAAAACTATTGTCTTATCATTAGCTTCAAAAGCCAATTTAGGGGCTGAAGAAATAGCTCAGTGGTAGAAGCCTTGCCTGTAATGTGTGAGGTCCCGTGCTCAGTCCAAGCACCACATACACAAATACACAGAGGAAAAAAAAAAAAACAGACAAAAAAAGTTAACTTTCTCTCTCTCTCTCTCTCTCTCTCCCCCCCTCTCTCCCTTTCAAAAGCAAACCAACAAATGAACTAAAAATAAAGTCAATTTAAGCCAGGCACAGTGGTGAAGGCCTGCATTCCCAGCGGTTTAGGAGGCTAAGGCAGGAGGATCACAGGTTCAAAGCCAACCTTAGCAAATTAGCAGAACCCTGTCTAAAAATAAAAATTACAAAAAAGGATGTGGGAAAATGTGGCTTAGAGCTAAAGTACACTTGAATTGTGCATTTAGCAAAACATGGAAATGCACACTTAAAAAGGAAGGATTATGTTGTACATATATTATAGTTTAACAATGTTGCTTTTACGTATACAATGGAAAGACAAATTTGATAAATAATTTTAATTTGCTTAGTACCCTAAATAGTGTCCCATCTAAGAAATGTAGAAACTGTAGAGGATGAAGAAGGAGGGAAAACTCCAAACACTACCCTACAAAATAAGAGAATAGTGGTCACTAAAACTAACAAAGAAATCCCTACTGTGTTACAAACAGAATTCATCAGTGCATTTCCACTGCAATTTTCTAAAACAGGTCTGTGAAAGAGTTTGCTTTATAACTAAGACAGATGAAGTTTGGGAGATTAAGAGGAATAATAATAAAGCAATGCACCTTGTGACAGAAGAGTGCATTAAAAGCACATAGTCTAACTTCAAAGTCCTCACTATTAACTAATATCTTATATCAACTTTTAATTTTTTTTGGTCAAAGTGATAATACTAATGCAATTTAAATTTACAGCACTGAGATGATGATGGTGGTGCTGTGGTGGTGGTGACTTGACGTAGACATGCGGATACTGATATTTTTAACATTTTTGTCAAGCATGTATCCATCACTTTCCAAAGAGAGATTATGATAACATTATTGTTACTCTCCCCATAATACAAACGATAAAACCAAGATTCAGAGATAAATAGCTTGTCTACAATCATACAGCTCAAATGTAATGCAAGCTCGACAGGTACATAATTTTGAGTGACTTCAGAGCTCACTCATCCTCTGATTTAATCTTGATTGAAATTTTTTTTCTGTTTTTTTTAATAAGCACATTACTCCTATTGTTACCATGTTACTGGGTAACTTAACAATATTCTAATATTATTATTTATTTAAGATCATTAACTAAATAATAAATGTCATTGCTTTTTCAAGAAAAGTACATGCTGTCATCTTGTACATAGCTGGGGCTGATGAAATGGGAAAAAAATAAAACTACTTAATGAACTTTCATCAATATATTCAAATCTTTGCATACATCCTGATATCTAACTACTCCATGTCTATCTCTATCAGTAGATGTATTTAGATTATATATCATTTTTTATTATTACCTAAATGTAAAGGTAGAATAGAAAGCAGATGAACAAGTAAATAATTTTTACAGCTTTGCTGTCCTTCCAGTTCCTATGAATTGAAAACTTAAGTATTATAACTATTTCCTGGATTCACAAATACACATAAACTCACATGCAATTGTTTGTTAGTCTCTAATGGGTTCCTAATATTTACTGAAAAAATGAGCTCTTCTATAATTCAAGAAGATTAGGTAAAAAGAAATATAAGGCTTATGAAACAACGTCCGTCATGCAATCCAGTAACGTCCATGGAGTAGTCATTCCTGTAGTAAAGAAATTTTGGCCAGTGTTTGAAGGTCACAGTGATTTGACGGAAACAGTAATCAGTATAAGAACTTTAGATTTGGTTTGTAAATCTAGGACTTAGGCATTAGGGATCCCTTGAAGGCAGACCATGGTAAAAAAAGAAAGCTCAAGAAATACAAGATGAGTGTTGATGATCTCCAGTGAGGCATAAAGTTAAAGGCAGTGGAAAAGTACCATTTAAAAGTTGTATTTTTCAGAGCTATTTTCTTCAATACTGCTTAACACTGTAATTTTATTAGCCACTGGACTGAGACAAAGGTAACTTTAGCAACTAGCTTAGCATAAACTGAATATGTTTTAGCAACTCCCATGAAAAGTCACTGCATTCTAAATAACACACTCTCACATACAGCATCAGAGAGAAAAATATAGTTTTAAGGGGAAAATTGTGCTCACACAGGAATATTGAACATTTACATGTTATTGGAGATTTCTTTACCGCCTCACAGGTAAACATCCCTTTACTGCTATCGCTACACTACTTTACAAGAATTTGTAACCCCTAAAATATTTAAACAGGTTAATTTTACTTAAAATGAGAAAGCCTTCCATTTTAAATTGCTTTTTTCCAACTACTGCTAATATTATAGAATGAATCAAACATATGAAGAACAGATATTTGCTTGTCTAAATTAATATTATTAATTTTAAACTCATTTTACCTAAGGAAGTTAGTTCTTTTCAAGAACCTAAGAAAAACAGTAATTTGTAAAGGTGAATGAATTTAAGTAGTAATTGAAACAGCAGGACAGTGAATTGAATATTTTGTTCCAAAGTGTAGAAATTAAACAGTTCCCAACAATCTTTATATTTTACTACACTTGGGGTTTTCAAATTAAAACAGTATCCAGAATAAACTAGAATGATAGGCTTATCAAGACTCGTATGAGTTTTTTAATAAAGGTATCAGGATGGGGGCTGCAGAGGTGACTCCATTGTTACAGTGCTTGCCTTGCATGCGTGAGTACACGGGTTCAAACCCCAGCACCCACGTACACAACTAAGTGTCAGAGCAATGAAAGCCATGTGAAAAACTCAATGAAAATTGATTCTCTCTGTCTCTCTCTCACTCACTCTCTCTCTCTCTCTCTCACAGTCCTTCTCTTTTTAAAAATTAAATGAATAAATAAAGATATCAGTACGGTAAACATAAGGGTAGCAGGGAGAAGCAGCCTGGGAACTGAGAGTGAGAAGGTGGTGAATGCCTATTTCTGCTTATTAAATCAGCCTTAGATCCCCAGTGGTACGAGGGGCAAAGGGAACATATGGACAAATGTTAAGGTGAAACTCTACCATGTTCAGCATCTAAGCTATAAAGTTCAACGGTGCATCTCATACGTCATTGGACAGGTGTAAGATGGTGATCAAATATGTACATAGATGACTTGACTTGACTCACCAAAGCTATGGAGCATTAAATGCAGGAGACCCTAGAGACCGTGGAAACAAACTGTACTTACTGTTCTTTCCAACTGCCTTTCTTTATGACCTTCTTTTCTTCCAGACTAGGGGCAAAAGTAAAAACCAACTGCAATGATCTTAGGTCTGTGGAATCCTCACCTCTCCTTTAAGTTCTTATAAATCCCTAAAGCAGAGAGGTAGCCCTCAAATAAAATTAATGCTGCATCAACACTGAAGGAGAAAAGCAGAAAGGTGTATCCCAATCAAATGATTGTCTTAAGTCGAAACGGCATTTTCTTCTCTGTGTAAGCATCTTCCATGGCTCTAATAAAGAAAATAAAACAAATGGCGGTGGTTGCCACAGCAACATTCTTTTTCTTTTACATACTGTTAGACAGTATTTTTTTTCATTCCCTTCACTTTGTTTTAATAGAATAAAGCCTCTTCAATAAAATGAATTTGGAATGTGACTAGTTCCAGTTTCTGTTTTTTTGCTTTACCATAATGAATAAATTTGAAAAAGGATACATGTCTCAATAATGGACTCTCTTCATACTTAATTGCTTGGTGGTATTATATTGAAAACAAAATATAACTGACGAATACAGTGGTTTCCTGCTTCACGAGGTAATTAATAGTGTTGTTTATTGTTCTATAAGTTTTCTCTTTTGTCATACATAATTTGTTAAGTAAATTAGACACTAAAATTCATATGGGCTTAACAGATACCAAATAATGAAGTATTATTAAGGATTTAATGATACAGAAATAGCACTGGGAAGAAAAATAGTACTCTGAACCAAATAGTTGCCATGGTAATAGCTTGAAATCACTGCAGGAGTTTTTAAAAATACATTTAAGTACATGTAAAATTTACTAAGATTAGCAAAATCTAGACTATATCAGATTTACCAAAACAAAATAAAACTAAATAAATAAACAAAATACAAACAATAAAAATCAGTTAGATTTTGTTGCCATTCATTCCCAAAAGATTCCTGCATGGGGTGCCTGGCGGCCAGTGGGGTCAGTGTGAGAGTTTA
>PVKS010039616.1:0-17129 GCA_004027875.1 Aplodontia rufa | reverse complement strand
GGGCAGACAGTGGTCTAAACTCTTCCCATGCATTGATTCGTTTCTCCCCGCTGAGGCAATGATTTATGAACCACAGCTGTCTCCTGCTTACAAATGAGGCGACTGAGGCAGAGCAAGGCTAAATGACCTGGAGTCCCACGGACCAGCAGCCTTGGGGCTCGCACTCTGCTGGTTCCTTCGTCTTTGCTCCACGTTACATATGATGTGCGTGCGCCGGACTTTGCTGCGCTGTTTCAAAGGGATCTAATGATCACACAGAAAACGCTCACCTTTGCCCCAAAGTCTTTCTAGGTGTCTCCAAAACCACAGTCATTTCTAAAGGGCAAATTCTGCAGTTTCCACTCGTACGTAGTTTACACTGTGCAATAAACCCAATGTGTGCCACAGGTTACTGAGTGCAGGGACCACGTCTTACTTTATTTTCATCTTCCAACTCCCTGATATCATTAATATTTTTGTAAATGACTGAAGCATTGGAGTGCTTAACAAACTTTTTAGTGGAATGGTAATCTAAAAGACAGTGTTTAGGTAACTAATTTTCAAAACCACTTTGGAAGCCAGGCACAGTGGTGCATACCTGTAACCCCAGTGGCTAGGGAGGCTGAGGCAGGAGAATCACAAGTTCAAGACTAGCCTCGCTCGGCAACTTAGGGAGGCCCTGAGCAATTTAGCAAGACCTTGTTTCAAAAAAAAAAAAAAAAAGGGGGGGGTTGGGAGGGCTGGGGATGTGGTGGTTAAATGCTGCTGGGTTCAATTTCCAGTATTTAGATCCAGAGCTACTGATCAGAGAGATTTCATCAAAAACCACAGTTATAAGAAGAATCTCAAGGGTTGGAGTGGTGGCTTGGTGGTAGAGCGCTTGCTTGGCAAGCACAAGGACCCGGGTTTGATCCTTAGCACTACATACACAACTAGGTGTTGGAGAAACAAAAACCAGATGAATAAATAAACTTGATTGATTCATCCTCTCTAGAATAAAGAAAAACTGACCATAGACCAACAAGCACACTAAATGCAAAGCCATTTACCTGCCTAACTCAAGCTTTGTAGTTTTAGTTGTTATTAAAATAAACACATACTCATTATGTACAAATTGAAGAATTAAACATATCTAACAAACTGAAGTGTCCTGTATCTACCTACCTACCTCTGCCCGCACACCCTGCCACTCCTGCCTCCCACCTGCTTGCTGGCAGCTGACCCTCGGTGTGTTAGACGCTACCTACCGCACGTGTGTTTTTATTAATTTATGCAGATGAGACATAACATATGCAGTGGTTTAAAATTTGCTCTTTCACTGAACAATGCAGTGCTCCACCCACAGGAACAGAAGCTGTGTGAGGGCGGCGACCCTATCAGGTGCTGGGACACTGCTCCTCAGCACCTAGAGTAAGACCCATCACATGGAAGACACTCCAGATCTTGGAATAAATGATGAACGAAAAACACCAGGCAAAGCTCACGGGATGAACTGTTATTTGTCTCTCTCGATGGAATCATCACCAAGAGATGTGGAACTCAGCGGGCCACGCGCACAGAGCTTCATCACCCATAAACCCAAATGACTGCAGAGCCTGGACCAGCAGGAGACAGCATGAAGTTAACAGGAGTCCACCCCCACCCTGCCATCCATGGGTGCTCAGTGACTGTCAGGCCGAATTCCAGGTCGAAGGCACTCATTAAAGGGATGAGAGCTCTCATCCCCCAATCAGGAAACGCTGGCTTACTTCGGGAAATAACTGGAACCCAAGTAAACGCAGTGCCCCCCCCTGCACACGCCCACCTGATCACCAGGGAGAAATCAGCCCCAACACAGCTCCTCTGGCAGCGTTTCTTCCAGCTGTGAGGTTTCAGGTGGAGCCCAGAGGTCGAGGTTCCATGAGATGTCAATCAGACGGCTCCCAAACTCTTCCAAGGCAGGTTTCTACTTGCAATGAAGTATTTTAGAAAACCTGCTGGAAGGGTTGGCGCAGTGGCTCAGTGGTTACGGAGCTTGCCTGGCATGTGCAAGGAGGCGAGTTTGAACCCCAGCACTACGTACACAATGAAGTGTCAGAGCAACGAAGACCAGATGAAAAACTAAATAAATTGATTCTCTTTCTCTCCCTCTCCCTCTCTTTAGTAAGAAAAGAGGGGCTGGAGCAGTGGCTCAGTGGATACAGGGCTTGCCCAGCATGCGCAAGTACACGAGTTCAAACCCCAGCACCACACACTCAACCAAGTATCTGAGGAATGAAAGTCACATGAAAAACTAAACAAAAATTGATTTTTTCTCTCTCTCTCACTGTCCCTTCTTAAAAAAAAAAAAAGAAAAAAAGAAAAAGAAAAAAGAGAAAAAAAAAACCCCACTTGAGGATGCTTGTCGCAGGTACCCACCCGCCTCTACACCTGTCTATAAAACCTGCTCAGGTAGTAATATGTCAAGGTAGCAAGTTCACATCAAAGCTAAGCAACCAGCTTCCAAAGATGCACGCTTGGGGTTGATGTGGATGGAGCACAAGCGCCACTTTATCTCCTGCTACGCACCCTCATGGAGAAAGGCGCCGAGCTGGGAAGAGGCCGGCTTCCGCAGTGGAAGTTGGGGTGAGTGCTGCAGGTCTGGCTCTGCTCCCCACCACGGGCCCCCGCATTTCCACACACCCAGTTTGGGCCTCTGGCCGGCTCAGCACCGCCCCACATCCAGGAAACAAGCCGGTACCTGTAAGACGAGGGCAGGATTCCTTCTGCTTGCTCAAGACAATAGCCCAAGTGAGGAACCCTAAGCCCCCATGGCTTTCCATAACCTGTCATCCTCAGATAGAGGAGAAAAGTCCCCGGAGCCTCTCCTTAGCCGAACTCTGGAAACCGGCTGACTCATTGCATGTCTGTGGTTTTGCAGAGTAAAAGCTCCGCAGTCTTAATGGAAGTAGGTAGTTTTTTTCCTTAGAGCTCGTAAGCCTTTCCTGATGAAGAAACTAAACTTTCAAGAACGTCACTGAGTGTCAGCACAGCCAAAAATGCCACCCTGAAGTCTAGTTTAAGGTTGTGGGTGCCCCTGGAACTGTCCCAGTGAAAAAAAATCAGAAATCGCTGGGACGAAGGACATGCGGTGGGAGAAATCTGTGACCTGAGACAAGGGGGCCTGTGGGGTGGGAGCAGCAGGACTTCAAGGAGGGCGTCCTCTGAGCCTCTGGCCAGGCGCTGCCATCTGGCTCTATGCTCACAGGCCAGAGGGCGGAGGCACAGCTGGGGACCAACTGCAGGGAGTCCAGCAACTCAGAGAGGCTGGTGAGGCTGAGGCTGAGACCAAAGTGGCCCCCTGCACCTGGAGAGGGGAGAGGGAGGCTTTCCTGTGTCCCTGCAGTCTGTGGCCGGCAGTCTCAGCCCCGGACCAGCCTGGAGCCACAGGCAACCCAAAGCTTCCTTTTATTTACTTTTGGCAAGTCCCAACTTCCTGCTTCGAAGGGGATGGTGGGGGAGGGGGTTAAAATCTCATAAAAAAGGGCTCCAAAGGCTTTTTGGACACCAAAGACCTCTTACAAAACTACATTTTGATGAGCTACATGTAAATGAATAAGAAACATATGGATTTCATTTCCTTCCTAATGCACAGGGGTTTCAGAGCGGAGAGGTGGGGGAGCGCTCGCTCAGAGGAATCCAAGCTCTGGTGAAACGTCAGGGGGTGGGGAAGCTTCAGACCAGGATGATAGGATGGCCCCTGCTCCCCTTCTCTAAGGCCCTTTCCCAGCCACCAGCCAAGCTGAGGTGACAGAGCAGAAAAGCCCCAGAGCCACCCGGGCCACCACTTAACGCGGCTTTCTCCAATAATGCCTGAGGACTTGGAGTTGTCTGTGACCAACTCCAAAATACTGGACTTTAGGCTGGCTGGTGCGAATCATGAAACAGAATATACAAAAGTTTCATGTCCCCAAGATTCCACTAACAGGAAGGAAGCCAGGGTGTCCCCAAGAGGAGTGCACTAGCTACGCCAACTCCAAGAAAGAGCCCTGCTTTTGAGCATGCGCTCATCTGCCGGGCTTATAGCCCCAATCCCTGGAGCCCCTGGGAGCTCCGTGTCACTCAGACCCCTGGGATGCCAGCTCGGGAGGGAGGAAGCAGAAAGTTACACTGTAGCAGGGACCCTGGCCTCTGTCTTTTCACACAAGTGTTTCATTAAGCTAATGAATTATAAGGTGGCGGTAGAGAAGCCAGGGACGAACGAGGTTTCTGGAGCGAGTCTCTGGATGTAGTCAACCATTCAGCACCTGTTTGCACTGAAAATGAAATGGTCTGTTTTAAATTTATACGTCGAAAAGCCAACATGTCCAGGCCACAAGAAGAGAGTCTTCCAAAAGGAGAAAACAGACATCGAACCTGAAACGCGGGCAAATGGGAGAATGGGGAGACCCTACAGAGACAGGAGCCACGTGAACTGATGACTTCTCTGGAAGCAGCCAGAAAAGACAGAAAATGTCTACAGGAGCTGGAGAGGGGGGCTCAGAGGTATCACGCTTGCCTGGCATGCGCGACAACCTGGGTTCAAACCCCAGCACCACAAACGCTAAGTGTCAGAGCAACGAAGGCCAGACGAAAAACTGAACATCGGTGGCTCTCTCTCCCTCCCTATTAAGAAAAAACAAAAGAGAAAAGAAAGAAAGAAAATGGTCTGGAAAATGCAAAACACGGAGCTGCCTGGTGGGGGACGGCCACCATCCCAAGAACCACCTGTTCGCTAAGCCCAATGGCTGGTGCACTTCTCTTCTCGTCTCCAACACAACTACAACCTCTTTCTGTTGATAAGGATGCTAAGCTTAATTACACAGAGGTCACACTTGGACACTTCCTCCCTCAAAGCCAAAGCCATGCATTATTCCCACTTGATTGCAGAAGAAGGGGTGCTCTTTTGTGAAGCCCAGGACTGGCTTCTACGGCAAAGCAAAGGCGGGGGCAGCCGGTCCATTTCCATGATTGCTTTAATTAGGGGTCTGTCATGAGCGCAGAATGGGCTCTTTTCTTCTCCGAGGGAAGCGGCATGGCAGGAAAGCAGCCGAGGGAGTCCTGGGGTTCAGAGTGCAGCTCTGCAAGACGGAAGCCCAAGGTCACCATGGCCAGGCACCAGGCACTCAACTGGCCCTCTAGAGACGCCACAGCACCTATGGCTCCTTACGGTGCACAGTAGGCTGTTCCCTTAAACACTGAGGGTGGCATGCAGAAGGGACATGGCACTAGAAATGCCCAGAACTGCACACACAGAGACTGAGGCTAAGTGTGCAGCACAGGGCTGGGGCGGTGGCTCAGGAGTTATGGCGCTTGCCTGGCATGCATAAGGACGCAGGTTCAAATCCCAGCACCACATGCACAACGAAGCATCCGAGCAATGAAGCCACATGAAAAACTAAATAAAATTGACTCTTTCTTTCTCTGTCACTCTCTCTTAGAAGAAAGAAAAAACTTGCAAAACTATGTCTGGCCACAGTCTGCATATCCTGCAGCTCCGATGTCCTCTTTGAAGGGCCAAGAACCATGCTCGAGCCCCGGTCATCCTGCACTTCCATGCCACACCAGAGCTGCCCGGAACATTACACGCTGCCCCTCACTGCACCCCAAGCTGCTGCCCAACTCTGCAAAGCTGCACAGCCCCTAGATCATTCACTGGCCCGAGTGACATTTCCACAGAGCCCTGATGCTTTTCCTATTTAAAAATTAACGGCGACTCTGGGCCTTTTGGATCAAGATCAAGTGTAAACAATGACACAGCCAACTGGCCTCTGACCCAGTTCCTGTCATCCTGGGCCCTTCCACCTGCTAGGGAGTGAAGATGTGGCCTCACGGGAAAGGGCACCTGACAGGGCATTGGGGCACACGGGTCGTAACATCTGTGTCTATGGAAGCTGGTTTAGTAAGAGCAACATCGGGTATTTGGCTGTGCTGGAATTACTCAGGTTTTCTTCTTCTTGTTATAAAACCATAGAAAGCTGGTGGAAAGTTCCCTCTAAGACAGTGGTTCTCAAAGGATGCAGCATCTTCTAGGCTCCTGTTAGAAACGCAGCAGCTGAGCCCGCCCCAGGCCTGCTGAAGGACACGCTCTCAGGTACAGCCTGGCGCTTGGAATCTTAACAGGTGACTCTTGCACACTGTTGAGTGGGAGGATGACCGTTCTAGGCCCTGCTCTCCACCCTACCTTCTTTACACAGGCATGGGAGGCTTAGAACAACCAACACTCAGCCCCCTGAAAAGCAGGGAAACTATAGTCTCCAAAGGTGGGGCCCAGGCTTCAGTCTCCACTTCAGAGTCCCCCAGCCCAACATTCAACTCCCATAAGAAGCTAAGCTATACCCAGGCAGGCAGAGAAACTCAGAAATTTCAAAAACTAAAATACACGTATATGCTCATTTCTATCTATAGCATAGGGTATTACAGAGGGGACACGAGATCGCGGAACTGATGAAGGGGGAGGTCCTGGCCTAGGATTGGCCTTAACTCACTTTGTCAATATCCATGTGTGCATGAACATGTAACAACGATTCCCTCCAATATGCAGGGATATGTTGAACAAAAAATAAGAGTCCTCTAGCCAATACGACTGGTTGCCCAACTTGAAAACCATCGTGTTGGGAAGGAGGCCCATCCTAAACAGCTTCAGGCTAAATCTCACAGTAGACAGCTCCAAGTTCTGGGAGCAATGACCACAAAGCCACTAGGTTAGATGCTGCTTTCTGAAAATGAAGGCTTCCCATGTTACGTGGTGTCTGCCCAAAGGTAACCTGGTCTTATACCAGGTTGTGTGCAAATTATCAATAGAAACACCAGTGATCAGGAGTGGGAGAAAATAAATACATTAATGTTGAAGCTGGGGTTGGGGGAGGAGGAGGAGGATCAAGAGGAGGAAGAGGATCAAGAGGAGGAAAAGGAGGAAGAGGATCAAGAGGAGGAAGAGGAGGAAGAGGATCAAGAGGAGGAAGAGGAGGAGGAGGAGGATGAAGAGGAGGAAGAAAGAAGGTAGAAGAGGAGGAAGAAAAGAAGGTGGAAGAGGAGGAAGAAAAGGTGGAAAAAGAGGAAGAAAAGAAGGAAGAGGAGGAGGAAGGAAAAAGGAAGAGGAGGAGGAAGAAAAAAGGAAGAGGAGGAAGAAGAAAAGTAGGAAGAAGAGGAGGAAGAAAAAAGGAAGAGGATGTGAGGAGGAGGAGGAGCAGCAGGAGGAAGAGGGTCGTATTTGGGGCCTGTGGCAGAAATCTGCAAGGTTCATATGGATGGCAATGCTTGGCAGCTTCTCTGCCTTGCAGAAATTGAATGTGCTTCTGTTTTTATGTTTACAATGACATGATCAGAAAGAAAACTAGCCTAAGCTGAACAGAACAGAAAAGATCCCTGGGTGCTCTCAAGGAACGGCTAAAGCGCTAGCACCGTGACATTCAGGTAGAGGCAAGGAAGACAGTAACACTTGGCACAAGCAGACCAGTCAGATGGCAGCTGTGAGCAGAGCTCCACCAGGCGGCCGCCCTGTCACAGACTGGCTCTGGCTAGCAGAGTCCCCGACACCTGAGAGTGGACAGCCACTGGCCCCCTTCCTGCATGCCACCCATGCAGAGAGCACACATTCCCACCATCCAAACCAACACCCACGAGGTGCGCGTCGTAGTGGAGGGCTGCCTGCTCCGTGTGGGCTCTGCTTCCTCCTCTGTCCACCCCACTACCAATTCAGCTCACGGGAGATCAGGTTCGGCAGCCTGGCAGCCACGTTTCTCTCTTAAGGTTCTCTAAAGAGAGGCTGGAGCGGGCACTCCTGCTCCCAGCTCCATCCCTTACCTGGGAACGTTCCTCTTTACCAAGAGGGCTGCCTTTTGGCTTTCACAGATATCAACAGGGTGAGCACGTGTGTCTTAGAACTTAGAGCCGACCCAGTACAGAGTGAGGGGTATATAAATAATCATTACGGATTCTCTACCCTACTAATTTTCTCTCCACTGAAAACTTTCCTCCTCATGATGCTTCTTAATGACTAACTTAACTGGATAATAATTGATGATTCTAGGTAGCAGATTCTTGGAAGGATGAGCACAATTGTTTCATTTTCCCCCCAAGACCCTATAAAATTAAGGCCATTATCTTTCATGGGAGAAACAGGAAATGCAAACAAAAGATAAGAGTGTGCCTGTATCTGTGTCCACAACAGCTTTCCAGAGTGTGGCTCCTTCTCATCACTGCATTCTGAACAAATTAAGAATGATGGCATAAAATGTGGTTGACGTGACACTCCTGTTCCTGGGAGCGAGTTATATTTATAACTGGCCCTACCTAAAAGACTGTGTCTTTCATACAGACATTTTGGATGTCGTAGAAACTTCGCAGTAGAATGAGTCTCTGCAGGCCCCTACCTGGCAGGGGAAGCAATGTACTAGACCGAGGCTTTAGCAGGGCCAAGCAAGGCCCACGCCAAAATCCCCAGTGGCAGGGAAAGACCCGATCCCAACGGGCCTGACTGGCTGCTTCCCATTTTAATCACCAGACCAAGAAGATAAGTTGCAGAGGGGAGAGAAAAATTAAACGTCTGCTTTTGCTTTTCCGAGGCAATTATGAACTTATAGCTGAAGTTACTATTTTTGGAGTCAGAGCCAGTAATTGTGATTTTCTTTTCTTTCCGAGAAGATGATACCATAATTGCTGACATTTTTAGGGAACATTCTGGAGTCACTGCTTTCTTCCCTACGCAAGCACTATGAACTGAAACCTACCCATGGGGCTGAGGACAGAAGAGTGGAGGAGGCAGTCCCAGGAAGCTCTGGAAGGAACACTTTTGTTCACAGAGCAGATTATGAAACTAAATAGCCCTGGTGGTTATCAACACAGCAGAGCCGAAGTCTGAACCCACGAATCCTCGGGGAGACCCCTAATTTGCAGAGGCTCCTACAGTCCAGGATGTTAGAAAGAATCCCACTCTCTAAAGTAATTCAAACTTCCCCAGTGACATTTTTTAGAAAGTGCTGTGCTTCCTGGCATGGCCTTTCCTTATGACAAATGAAGGCAGGCTCCAGTGTCACAACCTGTGACTCTACTTTGTGAGACAACGTAAATCCCGATTCTCACACTTTGGGACGACAAAACCAACAGAAAACAGACGCAGCCCATTCACAAAGGCGGGAGAAGGAAAAACTACAAAATGGTCACAGATGTTGCAGTGTGATGTGAGGTGTCCCCCAAAAGCTCACGTGTGCGACTGTGCAAGAAGGCTGAGAGGTGCAATGACTGCCTTATGAGAGCCTTGACCCAACTGGCGCATTAATCCCCGACAGGGATGAGATGGGTGGTGACTGCAGGTGGGTGGGGCGTGGCTGCAGGAGGTGGGTCCCTGGGGGCTGACTCTGGGGTGCATATTTTGTCCTTGAGGAGCAGAGCTCTCTCCGTGCCTGGTGGTGTGACGCCCTGAGCCACTTCCCTCCGCCACGATGCTCATCCTCTCCTCCAGCCCCAAGGAGCCTCTCCTCCAGCCCCAAGGATAGGAGCCAGAGTCTACGGGCTGAGAGAGATCTCTGAAACCGTGAGCCCCCAGGTAAACTTTTCCTTCTGAAATTGTTGTTCTCAGGTCTTTTGGTCACTGCAGTGAAAAAGGTGACTGAAATACGAGGTGCAAGGGAGAAGCTGTTGGGAATGTCGGTAGAACAACTAGGGTTCAAAGTGTACAAAAACAGAAAGCACAGCTTGAAACATGAGCGTCTGTAGGCAGATTTAGGCCTTCCTTCTCCGTACGCACAATGAATACATGCATAAATGCCAATGCCTGCCCTACCCTCAACACATGCAGTCCACTGTCCTGATCCCTGAAGAGGAAAGTCAGAAAATATGCCTGAGGCTGGGTGCAGCGGCCCACACCTGTAATCCCAGCAACTCGGGAGGCTGAGGCTGGAGGATCGCAAGTTCAAAGCCAGAGTCAATCACTTAGCAAGGCCCTAAGCAACTTAGACCTTGTCTCAAAATAATATTTTTTTTTAAAGGGGGAAAGGTGTGCTGGGGATGTGGCTAAGTGGTTAAGGGCTCCTGGGTTCAATCCCTGGTATAAAAAAATTTAAAAAATCAAAAACAACAAAAAAAAAAAAAAAGGAAGGAAGAAAGGAAAGAAAGAAAATGTGTTTATGGTTGCACCAGAGAGAGAAAATTTATGGGAGTTCTCTCCACCCCTCAATCTATCATTTACTCAGAAATCCCAACTTTCAATAACTTTAACTTTACAATGACCACAACAATTACAAACTCCTCTTTGAAATTTTCAGGGTGGCCTAAAGGCCAAGAAGATCTAATAAGCAGCAATCCTAATCTATGAAAGTTTTAAGAAAAAGTTTAGCTAAAACATTAAGACTGTGCCAAAAATCCAGGTTCAGATTCTAATGATATAAAACTCATACGAAATTACCCAGGGCTATTTCATAATATAAAAATAATATTAAAATGTAATACAAAGGTTAACAGAATTCTGCCGTTTTCACATTGGCAAGATGTAATGCTATCTCCCTCAAAAAAAAAAAAAAGGAGCTATCAAATCTTCATAAATGTTTAAAGCAAGAGAGTTCAGGGGTTGGGGATTTAGCTCAGTGCAGAGCGCTTGCCCAGCACACACAAGGCCCCGAGTTTGGTCCTCAGCCCTGAAAAGAAAAAAGAAAAAAAGAGAGAGAGAGAGAGAGCTCAGATATATAAATAAAGCAGAGTGGTAAGATGACCTGTTGATAGTTCATCTTCCTGCAGGATTGCAGGATACCAGGTGTGGTGTCTGATGCTGGGGACAGAACAGGGATGAAACGGAGGGAGATGTCAATCAATCCCATGGAAGCCCTGCCCTCCTGTCCACGGGGCTGTACTCCAAGACCCCTAGTGGACATCTGAAACCACGGGTAGTACCCACCCCACCCATGAGTTTTCTTATAGGTACACAGCTATGACGAAGCATAAGTCAATTAAGAATCACAATAGTAACTAATAAAAACCCAACAAGTACAGCAACATATCGCAAACAGTCATGTGAATATGGTCTCTCCTCTCACATCTCAGTCTAGTACATTCAGCCTTCATGTAGCTGATGTGGGATGACATCTTGCCAACGTAGGGAAAGAAGTGAGGACAAAGGCCAGGCATTATGACTATAAAGTGACTAGCAAGGCCTGCTTGACCACAGGCAGTGCAACACTGCGACTGTCAATCTGATAACCAAGATGGCTACCGAGTGACTAACGAGAGGGTGGCACATGCAGTGTGGATACTCTGGACACAGGGACAATTCACATCTCAGGCCAGGAGCAGAATAGCGTCATAAAGACACCCAACTTACAACTTACAAATTGTTTATTTCTGGAAATTTCCATGTACTATTTTTAGACTTCAGTTGACCACAGGTAACTGAAAGATCCAAAAGTGAAGCCTCAGATGGGGGGACTACTGTACTAACACATAACTACAAACTGATCAGAGCTACTATCCAGAGCTTGGAAATACTTCATTCCGAGAATCAAAGGCAGCCCCAAGAAATGGAATCTGAGCAGCTCTCCCAAGGATGCCAAGGATCGGAGTCTGCAGGCCAGGAACTCAGCCCCTTCCAGCTCAAGGTCTTCCCTACTTGACCCCCCAGAACGCTGGGTGCAGTGACAAACCTAGGTTAGGAGTGTCAGTCTTTCCTGCCCTGGCTGCCCCTTGGGCTCTGCCTGGGCACTTCCTCCCTTCCCTCCAAGGGCCCTTGGAACTGTCTTCTGCCCTGACCCTCCTGTGCCCGAGGGTTCAGGATGGCGACACACCTGGCAGCAGGGCTGGTGCTGGCAGATGAAGCCGGCAAGACTGACCCCACCCTGCGGCTGGGCCCTGCAGAGATGCTGGCCACAGTCATGCTCCCTTCTCCTTCCTCCAGAGAAGCTTCCAGACCCCCAGCTCCTCCTTTCTCAGGAAAGCCCTAGAGCGTGCATGCCTCAGCAGCCCAGGGCTGGAAGCCAGCTGCTTTAAAACAACACAAGGGTGCTTTATTTTCTAAGACCGTTTCCTTTTCCAGGGGGAACAATGTACTGTAGTAGGAACAACAGCTGCTCCAAGTTAATAAGATCTGAATTATCGTTGCTTGGACCCAATCACTAGTTTTAAGTTGGGAAATTGGATCTCGGTGACTCTCATGATTTGATTTTGTCCTTCTGTGGCAGTAATAAAATTGAATGTGTGGTTATTATTTTCTCCCAATTTAGGTTCCTAATGATACGTTTTAAATCCAAGGCCTTGTATAACAAATGATGTAATCAAACTAATGGTTGTGAATAACAGAAAAGGAATTATGAATCCAAAGTGTAGCTCAGCATTGTTATCAACCTACCTCATTGACTATTTGTATAAGTAAACGTCATATCTGATGTCTAACGGTTAACACTGTATTTCTGAAGAATATTTAAAGATATGGCAGAGTATGTTATAATGACTCGAAAAGGCATGCAGTTTAATAAGGCTTTACAACATGTCAAATCATTTCGTTCATTCTATAAATTGGTGAGCTTTAAAACATTACACCCCATCCAGCTCAACTTGTGTCTCACAGACAAGGACAGAGAACAAGAAAGAAAAAAATTCCACAGTAAGTGCGATGCTAAGATTTTTTTCTATGCATAAGAGAAGAAACCATCAAAATATGAAGTGAAATCTCTCGATGGGGGGATTTCACGTCATCACGTAGTTTCTGGATGCTTTGTGAAATGGAAATACATTACTTTCACAGTTTACAGGTTCTGTCTTTAATAAACACTCTTTTTTATAGGACCAAGGAAAGTAAATATTGAAAAGTATTTCCAAATATGACCCTCTATAATATATCCAGTTATGTTTCCATAGTGATAGTAAGATTTCTGGGTGGCCTCCCTATAGTGTGGAGCCACCCCCCCAAAAAAAAAAGAAAAAAGAAAAAAGAATCTCTAGGAGGGTACCTGGAAAGCAAGCAATTTTTCTTTAAAGTGACTATTAAATATTAATTTAAGTGACTTGAGGTCCTTCCAAGATGTAGGTGTCCCTGCACTGCTCAACACTATTCTTTTGAGAAATGACATTTCTTAATGTAGCTATAACAGCTTCACAAATAAACACTGCGATTACGGTAAACTCTAGAGTACTCCATCAAAACAGAAAAACAGGCGCAAGTAGAGAAGGCCAGGACTCTTCCGTCACTGGCCTTCTGGAGGAAGGAGCATGTCCAGCCACCCACACGTGGAGTGCGATCACGCAAGCCTTCCCAGCTCCTCCTTCCCGGTCTACCTCCCTCTCTGGCACCCAGCCCAGCTGAGAAGGTGAGGCGAGGAGGCGGTGGCTGCAGGCGTCCAGAGAATCCACTGCAAGGCAGACGCTGCTGACTCCCCAAATCTCCTACAGGTGCACAGGGCAGAACGGAAAACTTCCCTGGCAGCAGACACTTTGCGAAGCCCTCTTAAACAGCGGGCTTGTGAACACCTGTGAGTTCCATCACTGTTCCCCACCTAGGGAATATGCAAGAGGCTCACAAATGCTTCCAAGGACAGAGGACCAGGAGGGCTGGGCTTGGTAAGCAGCAAGGAGCTCAAGTTCACCCAGGAACCCTGATGCAGCCGCCTGTGCTGAACTAGGCTAAGAGCAGGAAGCGGTGCGTGCCTGTCATTCCAGCGACCTGGGAGGCTGAGGCAGGAGGATCTCAAGTTCAAGGCTTCTGCAACTTAGTGAGACCCTGTCTCAAAAGAAAAAGATGGAAAAGGCTGGGGTTGTATCTGAGTGGTAAAGCGCCTTGGGTTCAATCCCCAGTACTAAAACAACAACAGATACGAGGCGAAGGACTCCAGGGGCGTGGAGGATGGTTCCATCCAGTCACTCACACCAGGCACCGAGACCAGCCATGACCAGCCCCACCTAGCCAGGAGGGGTCTCCGTGTCTCTCTGGCTGCCATCTGACAGAGGGCTTGGGATCAGCTCCATGCCTGCTTGCCAGTGTCCTTCCAGGCTCAAGGTTTATCTGAGGGACAGCCACTTACCCTGTTTTATAAAAAACAAATAAGCCACGCAGTCTGAGTCCAGTGAAGTGATGAACTTTCCTTCTGCATTTCCAGAGCCATTTACTGTGGAGGGGAAAGGTCATGGGAACGCCCCAAGGCAATGGTGCTCACAGAAGATTCCGCTATGACGTGAGGTGAGGTCTAGTCCACAAAACATGCTCACACAAGAATCCAGGCAAAACCCTTCAGAACTTGTCCACGGGGCTGACGTAAAGGGGAGGAGCAGTGCTTGGTGCCACAGACCTTGCACACCTCTCTACAGCACCTTCTAGCACAGGGTCTTGGGCTTCACAGTTGGAGCCCCCCACTGGGCCAAAGGCACTCTGTTGTCGGTGCTCATGAAAAATCCTTCTAGTTAGTGCATCTGACCTTCATTTCCCACTTCTTTATGGAATAGATTGTTTGCTTTCAAATTATACTTGTATTTAGCTGGGTGCAGTGGCACACACCTGTAATCCTAGTGATTCAGGAGGCTGAGACAGGAGGATAGAAGGTTGGAGGCCAGCCACAGCAACTCAGTCAAACCCTGTCTCAAAACCAATAATAAAAAATACCGGGGCGGGGGTAACTCAGTGGTAGAGCACCCCTGGGTTCAATCCCAAATGATGCCAAATACAACACAATAAAAAATAAAAACACATTTGCATTTAAAGAGCAAATTTAAGTAAAAAATCAAATTCCAATATGAAAAGAGAAACAGTGGTGGCATCTACTGAGCCAAGTCTGACCTGGGTTGGATACAGTTTCACACATCTACAGTTGCGGTAAAACAAAAACAGGAAGCCTGAACAAGCAGAAAGTATCTCACCGGTGTCTTCCTTGTTCTCCCTCAGGTCCATCGGTTATAATCACAGAGTGCAAGCCACAGGGTAGCTCAGCCCCAAATCACACATGACGTTGCCAGCTACACCCACGGCCCTTAAAGTCATTTAAAGAACAAAGGGCTCTGCAGAGGACATCTCCCCAGGCTGCACCCACACCTCAAAGTGACCACTGACCTACTGGTATTAGCAATAAGGATCAAAACCTTTTTCCTAAAACCCTTCCCTTAAAACTGCAAAAAAAAAAAAAAAAAAAAAAAATTCCACAGACGTTCTCACGCCCAGCACCACGCTAGCTGGGGTGCACGGTTCCTCCAAATGCAGTTGGCCTAAGAATCTTGTCACTTGGTATACATAGTGACCTAGAGGCTACAAGACGGAGTGAGCGAATGGGAAGCCAATTCTACTCCCAGTCTTGGGGGAAAACAGGCTTTGGCAGCTAGATCAGATCAATTTTGCAGAGACAGAGGCCATAGAAGAGAGACACTTCTGTGTTGGTACTACCCCGGCTCATACTTACTCCTGGTCTGAAGGTCATGGTCTGTATTATTAGGATTCTTTAACATAGCCACCCCCATGCTCCTGGTGACTGTCAATGACACTCGGGCCCTGGCGTGTCAAGTGGGGTTGGAGACCATCCAGAGAAGAACAAGAACTATGCAAATATTTGCAAGACCATTTGAAAATTGGGTGAATTTGCCTGTTAGGGTGACATCATGATGTAAAAGGATCCACACGCTAAACTCTATGCGGTGACTTTGGAGATCTCCAGTTAGAAAGCTTCATTTCCCACTGTCCACTGGATGTGAGATCCGATCGTGATTTAAAATCCCGACCTGCAAGAGGTCACTGTCTTCACATGTACCAACTCGCTTTGGTGGCGCTTCCTTTAAGCGAAGTGAAAACCTTCTGGAAGCACTAAGCCTTTGCACCAGCGGGACTCACCCTCTGGCCAGAGAAGCTCCTGCTCCTGGCACCCATTCTTCCGACTGCTGAGAACACAGCAAGATGGAAGGCGCTGGCAGCGTCAATGGCTCTCCATCCCAAGGAGGCAGATGGTTGCTGCGCGACCCAGGCAAAGCCAGGGGAGCAGAGATCTAGAGCGGCCAGGGCAGGGGGACGTTGCTTCGTTCCACTCATGGAAATGTCTCAAGTGTATCTTCAACACCGGGTGCCAGGGTGTGGAGGCTTGCCTTAGCTCCCAACATCTGAGCGTGTCAGTACATTCTCTTGCAAGGATACTGATGTTATCTAAGATATACTCAACCAAATCAGGGTTTAAACGCCATGGTGGTCTCCGGCGGAAGGGAGAAGTTATAGTCCATCTTCATACAATGATGCTTGTACAACTAGACCAATTTTCTGAGGCATGTATTGGGGGACAGCAGCTGGAATTCCTGAAATCCTGTCCCAGGCGAGAAGATGAAGGCAAAAATCTCTTTCCTCATTTCTGTGATTTTATTTTTTTAGGGGGTAGACGGGGAACCAGGGATTGAACCCAGGTTCACTCTACTACCCAGCCACATTCCTAGCCTTTTTATTCTGAGACAGGACCCCACTAGGTTGCTGAAGCTGGCCTTGAACTTGCTATCCTCCTGCCTCATCCTTGAGAGTCACTGGGATTACATGGATGCACCACCATGCCCAGATCTTCTATGATTTTAAAGAAATAAGTACAACTTGGTACAGGGACCACCAGAGAGACACCAAAACGAACTTTCTGTTGGAAATGCCATTTGTTTTCCACAAGGAACGTTTGTGAGCTTGCTGAATTTCAAGGAGCTACCTCGCTTCCCAAACTCCACCACAAACAGGCATCCGGAGACCGCTGAATGTTGGTCAAAAATGGCCTTCTGATCTGACCCGATTTCTAATCTCTAAAGCTGAACAGAGAAGCCCAAGTCCACCAAGTGGCCTCTCAGCCTCCACTCCCACCTCCCCACACCGCACATGGCAGGCGCTGATACTTCGCACGCTAATGCCAGCTGGACAAAGAAGTCACGAGAGCTTGGCTAGACTCGCCAAGGTCAAAACCAGTTTTAAAAAAATCCAATGGATGAACATCATACAGAAAGTGTTTGGAAAGGGCGTCCTCTGCAAGACGGCAGGAGATACACTTCCTATCAAAACAACAACAACAACAACAACAAAAAAAAAAAAACCAGAAACCCCTGGCATTAGGTGGTATTTCATTAGACTGAAATTGAACTTGGTTTGCAGAGTCCCTTTGAAAAGATAAACAAAAAGGGCCCCATTCCTTGTAAACTGCAGACAAAATAAGTCATTACTACGTCTGAGTGACTCCTGG
>PVKS010039615.1:0-17134 GCA_004027875.1 Aplodontia rufa | reverse complement strand
TTCCTTCCTCCCTTCTTCCCTTCCTTCCTCCCTCCTCCCTCCCTTCCTTCCTCCCTCCCTCCCTCCCTTCCTCCCTCCCTCCCTTCCTTCCTCCCTTCCTCCCTCCCTCCCTTCCTTCCTCTCTTCTTTGTAGGACTGGTGATTGAACTCAGGAGCACTCTACCACTGAGCAACACCTCCAACCTTTTTTATTTGTGTTCAGATAGGGTTTCCCTAAATTGTGGAGGCTAACATCTAACTTGTGGTCCTCCTGCCTCAGTCTCCTGAGTTACTGGGATTGCAGGTGTGCACAACCATACTGACTTAATGTTTTTTTTAAAGTAAATGTTTTACTTTAAAGAGTTTTTAGACTTAATGAAAAAGTTGCAGAGGTGGTCTAGAGAGTTCTTGTATACTCCTCCTCTAGTTTCCCCTGCGCTCACCCAGTGTCCTCTTGGGGCCACTATCCTAAGGAAGAAACCAATATTGGCATATTACTCTGAAACTCTACACTTAATTTTTATTCCATTCATTGTTCCAGGATCCCATCCGGGATATCACATTGAAATTAGTCATTGCGTCTCTTTGGTCTCCTCTGATTTGGGACAGTGTATTAGATTTTTCTTCTTAGTCAATGACTCTTACAGATTTGAGGAGTGCTGGTTGAGTGTTTGGTGGAATGCCCCTCAATTTGAATCTATCTGATATATTTCTTCTTTTTATACTGGGATTATGGGTAAGAACAACATGGAGGTGAAGGGCACTTCAAGGGCATCTGCTACCAACACAATTCCCTACTGCTGACGTTGACACTGAGCACCAGGTCAAGGTGCTATCTGCCAGGTGTTTACACGATACAGCTGCCGTTCCCACCTTTCTATATTCTCTTTTATTTTGTGGGGAGAGGGGATTAAACTCAGAGGCACTTTACCACTCAGCTACATTCCTAGTTCTTTCTAGTTTTAATTGTGAGGCAGGGTCTCACTAAATTGCTGAGGCTGGCCTCAAACTTATAATCCTCCTGCCTCAGCCTCCTGAGTCAATGGGATTACAGGTATGAGCCACCATGCCAGCTCTATTTTTTGGAAACAAGTCACCATAGCCCATACCAAATGTAGTGAGCATAGAGGAAGATCAGCAAGCGAACTTGCTTCACCTCCGGGCAGGGGATTATCTATATAAATAATTTGAAATTAGTGAAATGTGGATTCATGGATACCTATTTTTACACTTTGGGTAATAATCCAGTACTATTTTATTTATTTTGTTCCCCAAATGGTTCCAGGCTCCTGTACCCCTTTGATACATACTATCCTTCTGATTTTGTCTTAGCACTTTCTAACTTTCAGGCACTAATAAGTGCTTTGGTCTTATCCAGTATTTCTCTGACCCAGCTATAGCCTTATCCATTCGTCCAGAGAGCTCTGGTTCCTTTTCCTGGAGAATGATATTAGACACCAAGATCTCTGTGCTGGGTTCCCTTGTCATTTTGTTCCTACTTGAAGCTTCCAACCTTAACTTTTGTAACTGCTATGCTTTAAAATCTCTGTAGTTTAGCTGTAATCCCAGCAATTTGGGAGGCTGAGACAGGAGGATCTCAAGTTGGAGGCCAGCTTCAGCAATCTAGCAAGATCTGCAGAAATTTGTCTCAAAATAGAAAATAAATAGGACTAGGAATGTATCTCAATGGTAAAGTGCCCCTGGCCTAAATCCTCAGTACCAAATGTAAATAAATAAATGAGCAAATAAAATAAAATCTCTATAACTCAAATTGCTCTCAGAAGGAAGTCTGGATTCTCTGGCCTTACATCAAGGCTCCTTCACAATGTGTTCCCAATCCACCTTCCCTAGTGGCACCTCCTCAGTCCCCATAGGTCCTTACACACCCAGCACCTTATACTCACTGGGTCCTAACTCTTCTCACCTCCTCCCCTCTCCACAGTGTTGCTCATTGAATTCCTGCAAACTAGCCTGGTATTTTCTTTATAATTTCGTACTTTCCAGCCTCAATCCTTAAAAGCTCAGATAATTTCCCCTCTACCACTACCCTTCAGGATCTTCCGAACAGGAAGTGATAGCTTTTCCCTTCCAAAACAGAGACATACGCTTCACATGCAAGAGGCATGAGCAATTTGCAGAACATTTTGAAATCTATGGTCTCTGTTTAATCCTCCTTCAATTCATTTTGTAGGGCAAAAAAAATCAAGCCCAAGATCATAAAGTGATTTCCCAACATTACAGGGCTACTGAGATACCAAAGCCAAATTTAGAACACAAGTCTGTTTTCCAAATTCAGTGCTCTTGGTGTCAAACCACCTAGCCTTTCTTTTTTTTCTTTTTTCTTTTTTTTAAAGAGAGAGGGACAGTGAGAGAGACAGAGAAAGAGAGAAACAACTTTATTTAGTTTTTCACATGGCTTTCGTTGCTCCAACACTCAGTTGTGTACGTGGTGCTGGGGTTCGAACCCGGGTCCTCGTGCTTGCCAGGCAAGCGCCGAAACCGCTGAGCCACCGCTCCAGCCCCCACCTAGCTTTTCTTCATGTGGCTTTATGTGATATCTTCTACTTGATCATAACCTCCATACACATGAGAGTTATATCCCACATATTTGTATATTACTCTTAGTACTGAAAATACATTTGGATGTATTGGGGACTCCATAATTATTAACTCAATAGGTGAATGAGCAAAGAAACCCAAAGGGGCTCGATCAACCTGCTTTTCTACTGGAAATATTATGAACAAGATTTCTGCTGCTTTTGCTTCACCACTGTCAGCATTGTGTTTTTTGGTTTTTGTACTGCCTTTATCTTTGCCAACTTTAGAGGAAAAAACAAGGAACCAAGTCACTAATAAGGAAGATCATATTGTATCAATTTGTTTCTTGACTATCAGTGACTTCTTTTTTTGTTTTGTTCTGGTACTGGGAATTGAACCCAAGGGTGCTTTACCACTGAGCTACATCCCCAGCCCTTTTCTTGTGATCCTCCTGCCACAGCCTCCCAAGTCACTGGGATTACAAACACGCACTACTGTAGCAGCTGGCTAGGGTGTTATTTACTGATGAAATAAACTTCTAGAAATAAAAGTAAAGTACTCATAGTCCTTTCTTTCTTTTTTTTACTGTTTTCTAATTATTTTCTTTTCTTTTTTTACTCATATTCCTTTCCACCTAATATTAGATGGGTGATTTATATATAACTACCTATATGTGTGTGTATATTTATATACACGTGTGTGTATATTTATATACACATCTCTGTGTGTGCATAGTCTCAATTTATATGCTAAAAAAACCTGAAGGTAGGGGCTGGAGTGGTGGCTCAGCGGTTATGGCGTTTGCCTGGCATGCGTGAGGACGTGGGTTCAAACCCCAGCACCACGTACACAAAGAAGTGTAAGAGCAATGAAGGCCACAGGTAAAACTAAATAAAATTGATTCCCCCTCTCTCTCTCTCTCTCACTGTCCCTCTCTCTTTAAAAAAAAATCAGCAATAGTTACTTTGGGATTTATGGACTCATGACTAATTCTTGTTTTCTTCTTTAAATATTGCTGAGTTTTCCAAATTTTTCCATGATGAACATATATTTATAAATAAGAAAAAAAATATGCCATTGTCAAGCACCACCAACAAAGCGTGTGTTTGGGGAACATGTCACATTATGGAACCAGTGAGAAGTGAGCATCTTTCCCAGGGACCTGGAAGAGTGCAGCTGCAGCCCTGCCCTCCTGGAGAGGTCTTAGCAAACCACGTCTGCAGCGTCCCCAACTCTCACGTATCACACGTAAGGAAGAAGGCAGCGTGCATGAGGCTGCATGCAGTAACCACACAGAAGATGTGGACTAGACCGCAGATGCCCAGAGTCAACTGGGTCCTCAATCCCAAAATGTTCCCACAAGGAGCCAAACAATGGCGCCTCGCAGTATCATCAAGTCACGTTTCTCAGTGACCCCGGCGGGGATTCATAACCTGCTAATCCCAGTGCAGAGCATTCGTGGAAATGCCACTTACCTAAGCCAACAGTTCCAAGAACAGAACACCAGGGCATCTGGGGCACTGTCAACGGTGGGGGAGCCTCAGATGAGCATGGGAACGTCAGGGGCGCTCAGCTCACTCAGTACTCTCTCAGCCACTCTCTTTCCAAGGTGTCGGCCTTGCCTCTCCTGCCACTGCTTTCTGGTTTTCTGAGAAGGCGATGTCCCAGATGGCCCCTAAACACTGGGGGCCAGAGAACCTTCTCTCTTTCCTGCTCTGCTCTGCCTCTCCGGGGTTGTGGGGGAGAGAGGCTGGCCCTGCAGAATCTGTGTTAATGCCTTCTGTCTGGGCTCAGCAATGGCCAGTGAAATGCTCTGGTGGGAGCTAGGTGGCAGGAAGAGGAAAAGCATTTCTCTCTCTCTCCCTCTCCACTGGTAGAGGACGCATCTTCTCCAGGGCTCCATCTCCTATAAACAGGACCTACATTAGTCCCAACTTCTTCCAGATGATCACTGTCTCCACTCTCAAGTACTGTCACCTTCTTTGTCCCTCCAGCCTGGGTGGCAGTGGCTTGCTGCTGTTCTTTCACTACACAACCAATTTGTGGCATTGGTATCTCGCTATTGGAGACGCTCAGAGTAGATCCCGTCCTCCCTGGCTGGACACTGACCCAGGCAGGAATAGCCGATATTGTCCTGGTGGCGTTCTATCCTGTTTTAATTTCAAAGTTCCAAAATTGGGAAGAAACTCATCAGAATGAAAGAAACCATGTGGTGGACAGGAACGGCTTCCAGGGAAGACCAGCTTCGGAGCCAGCGGGTTTGCCCGTGACAGGAGCATTGAACACTGGCACTCATGCTGCTGAGCCACCTCACCTATCTGCAAGAACTGGGCAACACGTGGTGACTAATTTTTTTTTTCAAGCCTACCAAGAATTTTCTTCCAAGAATTCTAAGAAACTCTGAAAACAGCAGCTGTGTTGTTGACTGAGTGGAGACTTTCACTGGAGTCCGGTGCTGCACCACCTCCCCAAGAGCTTCTTCTCCTTGGGGAAACCACCTTTGGCACCTTCCTAGGTAGCTGGGTCAGACGTTATTCAGAAAAGGTTGGCATGACCCCACGGAGGAGGGAGGAGGTACGGCAGAGGACATCAGGGGACCGGTCACGAAGGCCAAGTCTACTTCAGAGAAAGGAACCTGGACAGCCACCCTCGGCCTCTGGCACTTGCCATCCTGGGAGCTGGACATAGGGAAGCAAAGACAGCCTGTCCCTGGCTCAGCCACGCTGGCTCTGCTGGTGCGACAAGGAGACAGAGGAGCCCTATTCTGCAGTGCAGGTCTCCTGGGCCGGGAGGAGCGGCAAGTGCAGGATCAGATGTGGTTCAGGTCAAGTGAAGGACTCTGCTGAGTGAAGATGTTTGAAGCCATGGCCCGAGGGCACGTTTGACAAGCTCTCAAAAAATAGAACCAGGATCAAAGCAGAAGCACTTTCCAAATATAAACATTTGTCACCTACATTTGCTTTTGATGTGCGCCATTTTGAATGCGTTTCACCTTTATGAAAAGGACAGCTTAATCTTTCCGTACACACACTTGGATCCTTCAAATGGAGCCCAGGGACAATTTGGGGTGGGTGGAGGGAGCTGAGAAAGGAAGTTCCAATCAGGCAGAATAAAAGAGGGGAGGAGAGAGATTCCTCCAGAGGAACGAAACAGGAAGGAAAAAAGGAAGCTGGCATTCGCGGGGCCCCTGGCATTGTACATATTACCTCATGATTTCCTGCAGATTAACTCTGGAAAGAGGGCATCACGATTCCAATTTTGTAAGGCATTTAAGTCGGTCACGTATCTGAAATAACACAAGCTTCTAAGAGTAGGGTCAGAATTGCCTCTTAGATGTATCTGCTGATTCCAAAATCCTTGGAGAGTTCGTAATAAGCAGCCTCGTTGGCTCAACTCAGAGGACTGTGGATGGGACGCTCAGATCCACTCGTGTCTACATGTGGGGAAGGTACTATGTGTTTAAGAGCTGGGGAGCTTCTCTGTGATTCTTTTATCCAGCTCTTGTCTGAGACCTGCTACCCAACCCCAGAAGCATAGGGCTTTGATTCTGCTTTCAAAACCACCTAGCTCTCCTGGCACAAAGGATCTGCTTGCCAACCACCTACTGCATGACATTTCCTTCACCTGCAATACCCTCTTATGCCTTCCCTAACCCTACCCACTCTGCAGGCTCAAGGATCACACTTTCCACAACGCCTTTTGCAAGACATCAGCACCGGTGTGCCCACTTCCTATCCCAGTTCTGTTGTTGAACACAGTGGAACCTCTGTGTCTGCAGTTGCCACAACAACCAACTGAGGATGGAAAACATTCTGGAAAAAAAAAGTCCATCTGTACTGGACAGATGCAGTCACTAAATGACTTCATTTGTCACCATTCCCTAAACAATATAGTATACACACTCTTTCCATAGTATTCACATTATGTTAGGTATTATAAGTCATCTGGAGATAATTTAAAGTACACGGTAGGATGTACGTAGGTTATATGCAAATACCATACCATACCTGTTTATTTGTTTGAACTTATTTACTTATGTATTGCTAGGGATTGAACTCAGGGCCTCAGGCATGACGGGCTCTAACCTACTGAGCTAGTCTGCAGGGGTCCTGGAACCAATCCCCTGGAGGATGCTAGAGGATGACCGTGTCCTCGAATGGCTTTCGTAGGTTAGACCCTATCCTTTAACCAGGTTGTAGAAGCCCTTGAAGTAATGAGAGCAAAGGAAACACATTTTTTTTTAAAGAGAGAGGGACAGGGAGAGAGAGAGAATTAGTTTTCTTTAGTTTTTCATGGGGCTTTCACTGCTCCAACACTTCGTTGTGTACGTGGTGCTGGGGTTTGAACCTGTGTCCTCTCACATGCCAGGCAAGCATGTAACCACTGAGCCACAGCTCCAGCCCCAGGAAACACATTTTGATAGGTGATGGAGGCCATCCCACCTGAGAGTCAGGCTATGTGGTTGGAAGCCAGCATAGACTTGTTGCTGAGGAAAGGACACACCAAATCAGAGGAGGACTGGGCAGGGATGCAGCTGTCCCTAGAAGTTCAGGGTGGTCACTGTTAACAGTGACTGGCTTTTCCTGCTGGCTTAGGTAAAGAAAAAAGGACAAATCAACAAGTCATGATCCTGAGAGCCTTACCTTCCAAAGGAAAAGAGACCAGTAGGACCCAGAAGGAGGAAGGTGGCGCAGAGTTCAGGAGGGAGCTTCCCCCAGCCTGTCTCTCCGACTGGCACTGGCATGGGTCCTGCCTTCCCTAAAAGAGAAACCTTCCTATCTTTGCTTCCACAGAACTGGGAATCAGCATTCAGATTCCCAGAGAAATTGACGCTTCCAGCTGATACAGTCCTCTTGATGAAATTGTGAGATATGTATTTATACCAAGGGATCAGGTTTAATTTAGGAACTCTGGTCATTGTTGAGCATGGTAAATCATCTTTAAAGCAAACACACTTATGGTCTTTGAGATAAAGTTCATTCCCCTGTGATGAGGTCGTTTCATGGAATGCTGCGAGGTCCCGGGCAGGGTTTCAAAGCCGTTAAGTTACACTAGGTGAGATAGATCTGCTTAGAGCTGCTGGGATTTACGGGAATGTTGGCACCCAGGTGACACGTTGGATAATCTTTAACAGAGGAAGTCTGGCTGGCTTCTGCTCTTTGTTCCAATCCACTCTTATATTTGAGAACCCTTGTGATATACTTGTTATTCACGGTCGCCTTTTGGACTGTCACAAGCATGGCCTGGTGCTGAATGCTGGGCAAATAAAGCTCCTCCAGATGAGGTCTCCTTCCCTGAGACCTGGCAAGGCACGGGCAGAATTTGCTCTCCACTCAGAGGTATTTCACCGAGGCTGTGGGGAGCATTTTCCAAAACATATTTTATAAATTTCCTTATGATATTTTGGCCTTGGAACACATTTTACTGACTTAGCAGCTGGTGTTATGCAGCCAGTCTCTGGTATGGGGCAGTCTCTTTGGGAAGACACAAGCTCATGTGCCCACTGACATCACCCTCTTGTCCTTGTGACCCATTCTGATAATTTCTTGAAGATTATTAATAGAGACGATCTCAGGAGACAACTAAGTGTCTTTGTAGTTTAAAAAAAGACCCTGAGGGCTGGAGCAGTGGCTCGGCGATTACAGTGCTTGTCTGGCACGTGCGAGTACGGGAGTTCAAACCCCAGCACCACGTACGCAATGAAGTGCCGGAGCAACAAAAACCACGTGAAAAACTAAGTAAAAATTGTTTCTTTCCTCTCTCTTTCTCACTGTCCATCTCTCTTTTAAAAAAAAATGGAAAAGTTGTTGTCTAAGGTACTAACCTATTTGATTTGAAAGCATTGAAGATTGTCCCCCCTTCCAGAGGTTATAAAAAAAAAAGGCTTTGAGACATACAGAGTATACACACAAACTGGGTAGCTTGTGACGAGGCTAACCACCGTTTTATACCTACAGTGTACCTAACGCCTGTTGAACCGTATCAATGAAACATCCTCTTGACTCATGGGTTTCCTTTCTCCCAACGCTCCTCTGCTGAAGGCAGGAGTCTAGTCCCCATATGAGGTCATCACACATTTTGATGGAATTCTTCAACCCCCTTTGTTGATTGGTTAGCTGGAAGTCCTCTAAGAGCAGAGACTGTATTTCCAGTACTACTCCGGCACCCACCAGTGGGTGGGCTCAGTGGAAATGAATGAACTGTTTTGTTGTGTTTTCATAGACTCCAGTGCTTGTGTAACAAACATCCATCAACTGCTCACTTGGGGTTAAACATGGGGATGCAGAAAATAAATGAGAATGGTCACTGCCCTTAAAGAGTTCCTCCAGGGGGAGGCCGGTGGGTAAGCAGCTGTGATAGAATTCTACATAAGTCCAGGCAGGGAGGAGGAGAATCTGCCACCTCTCTCTAGAGGGAGAATGTGGCTGAAGCATTCACCATGGGGTCTTCTGGGCCGGCAGCATTCACCCTTCTCATACAGGAGAACCCCCAACAGCATGCACAATCGCCGAGGCCCAGAGTTGGTGCCAGAGGACTGAGCCAGAGGCTTGTCAACAGCCACAGAGCCAAGTGGAGCAGGGAGAAGTCAGGTGATTTCACTGAGCAAAACCTAAAGGTATGGAAACCTCTCAAGGATTAGCAGTGGAGCAAGATCGAGCCGCGCCAAAACGCACTGTACTACACACCCAGGGCAATAATGATTTTCTTTGGACAACAATTTCCATTGTTGTGACTTTGCTACCAAAGAGAATAGAGGTCATTATGGAAGTAATTTTAGAATTTCTTTCTTGGGACATTTTTCCTTATATTACCAGTTTGATAGAAAAATACCTATAGTCTTTATTATCACATACTCCTGAAATGTCATGAGTTGGGACTTTTTGCTTCCCCAAACTGTATACCCACCTAGACTCAGTGCCCTTGTGTAAAGTGAAAGATTGGCCTGGGTGATGTCTGAGGCTCTAACAAATTGTTTGCCCAAAACCCTCTATCACCAAAGTCCGACGCTGGCTTTCCATTCAACCCCTATTTATCTTCATCACCAAGCACATTTCTCAAAGAAAGAAAATTCATTAGGAAAGAAAAGTAAGGAAGAAGAAGGAGGAGGAGGAGGAAGAAAAAAAAAAGACCCAACAATCTCCTCCCCCAGATATCTATCCATCGCTGTGCTTTATGCATAGAATGATTTTCCTGTTATATTTAGATTACAATCAAACTGCCAGAGAAATGTTATCTGCCTGTTCCTGCTTTTTTCCTTTAAGCGCTGGGACCTTTGTCCTCTTATATTAGAGAAGTTGTAAATACTACAAGAGAATGTTTACATTTTAAAAATCCATTTTCCTTGATCATTTGTAGAAAGCAGGGAAAAAAGACCAACACATCCATTCATCTTATTTGCAAAAACTGTTTCCCACGGAAATTACCTTTTGCACAAAGCCACCTTCTATTTGATACGACGTTTGTCCCAGCTTTTGTTACAATTTTACACTAAGTCTCTCCCTCCGTCTTTCCTTCTTTTCACATTAGCAAGTCTCTGGTAGAGCAGACAGCTGATAGACATGGCACTTGGGAGACGGTTGTGCTCTGGATGGGTAATCAGAGTCAGCATAGGACTGACTTATTTTGCGCCTTTCAGAAAAATAGGTTTAAAGTCCTTTCTAAGAATTAGAGAGGGGCTGGAGCAGTGGTGGCTAAGTAGTTAGAGCACTTACCTGACATGTACGAGGACTCAGGTTCGATCCCCAGCACCACATATATAACTAAGTTTTGGAGAAATGAAGACCAGATGAAAAACTAAATAAAACTGATTCTCTCTCCAAAAAAAAAAAAAAAAAAAAGTTAGAGAAATCCCAATCTGGTTCTCAAGACACCAAAAAGCTGCTCTTACTTGGTCACTGGGAAAGCAAACTCCTGTTAGATAAGCCTTGTTCACTTATGGCGGCAGCTGTAAGTAAAAGACACATATGGAGACTACAAGGGAGATGGTTTGCAAGAGAGTTCTGGGAATTTCGGCCAGCCCGGGAACGGTTTGGGGAGGTCTGTTTGTGAGCTCCACGCACATGCACCTATGCAGCTCCAACACTCCAGTGATTTTGATAAGGATGTCATCCACCGACCCTGAACAGGAAGCAGCCACATGCAAATCACAGGAAGCAACTAGAGTCATGGAGACAGGACAGTGTTGAAGTCATCACAGCTCCCTCCAAGATGTAGGACTACATCAAATAAAAAAAAAAAAAAAAAAAAAAAAAAGAAAAAAAGAAAGCATGGAGCAACATGATGGATAGATGAACCTGACACATATTTGGTATTTACTGAATGAACAGATAATGCAGTAGTAATAAAATAAATGATTTAGAAGCACAGAAAAAAAGATTATTTCTGGCTGGAGACATTCAGGAGCTGAGTTTTGATTTGAGCTTGATTGGTGGTAGGTGTTTTCCAGTGACAGCAAGAAATCTATTTAAGAATACAGAGGACTGTCAGGAAAGAGTAGGGACTAAAGAATGTGCCAGTTAGCACTAGAATGGTTGGGGGTCTGCTGAGATGGGCTGTTTAAAGAAGAGCCGTAGGAACCGGTTGGGAAGCTTTAGACTGGAAAAGAAAGTTTCAGATGCTAGAGCAGTTGGGACCTTGGGGGACATTTTTACTTTTTGGGAAAGCATATGAGGTTCATCAATTAGTTAACCTATTTGCAAGCATCATTAATTCAGTTTATGGCTTTAGAATCCTCATCTATGTTGGCCTCAACCATTCCAAGTTCACCCAAGGCCCTCAAAGCAACCTTGTGATTAATATCTGAGCCAAGCTGGACTTACTGCAGCCAGTGTGGCCCACCTCAGGAAGGATGACTTATCAGCGCAGAAGAGAAAAGGGTGCAGCCCCTTCGTCCAGCATGGAGGAGGAAAGGCAAGATCAACTCCCCGACAACCCATAGGAATCCAAACAGGCTGAGGTTTCCACAGATTGCAGTCTAACTAATGGTTGCAAAGAATCGCGACCCTGCAGGCGTTCTTGTCCATGCTAGGCACAATTGTCCAGAGGCCGAGAGTCAAGAGACAAGAGGACATGCATCACCAACAGCTGTAATAAGCTGTGTTGAGAGAACTCCAAGTACTGTGCCCTCCAAGGTCACATGAGAGGACAATTGGGGGTTGTGGACTTTGGGAAAGACGTGAGGAAGGTAGCAGCATCTTTTGGTCAGGAGCCTGGAACAGGCAGAGGACCTTCATGTGGGAAGACCAGCAGAAGCCTGGAGTGGTGGCCCCTCATGCTGGCATACCTTACAGTCACCCGAAGTCTTCAGGGCTACTCAGGCCCAAGCCCCACCTGAGAAATTCTTATTCACATGATCTCGGGAAGGTTGAGACCATTCAGTGGAGGAGACAGACAAGCAGACAGATGGGAAAGACACCCAAGCCAGGATAGGTGACCGAGTAGCCGGACGAATGGTGGGAAGCAGGGATGGGGTGGTAGTCCTTCCAGGCAGAGGAGACAGCAAGAGCTAAGATATGTGAAACCTGATAGGGGACAATAGTTCCAGGAACAAGAAGCAGTTAGGTTAAATATGGCAGAATGCAGCATTCCAAGGATGAACTTAATTTTAAAACAAGACCAACAGGGCTGGGGTGTAGCTCAGTGGTAGAATGCTTGCCTAGCATGCATGAGGCCCTGGGCTGGATCCCCAGCACTTCAAAAAAGAGACTAGAGAGAGAAGCAGGATAGAGCCTAAACTTCATCTTGGGCAGTGAGAAGCCCTCAAAGCCATTCAGTAAGGAAATGACACAAAGCTTGTGTTTTCTAATGGTAACACTGGGGTTTGGAGGATGGATGGATGGATGTGAATTGAGACTTAGGTGAGGAGCTGGACATGATGGGAATGCCTGTAATCCCAGCAGCTTGGGAGGCTAGGGCAGGAGGATTGTAGGTTCAAAGCCCACCTCAGAAAATTAGTGAGACCCTGTCATAAAATAAAAATGACTGGGGACGTGGCCCAATGGTTAAGCACCCCAAGGTTCAATTCCTAATACCAAAGAGAGGGAGAGAGAGAGAAAGAGAGAGAGAGAGAGAATTAAGGTGAGGAGAGCAGTAGGTAGCCAGAAAGAAGGGAAGGGGCAGTGTTCATACAGTTCCATTCATTTTGACCAAGAGAAGTTTGTTGAGACCAAGGAGGGGATAAGACCAAATGGGAACTACTTTCAGGGACTGTTTTGCAAAGAATTGTTCAAATCACTAATCAAATGATTACACAATCATGATTACATTAATGCAAGAAAGAGAGATACAATGTGCCATGTAAAACATATGGGGGGCAGCATGCTTTGGTATTGGAGAAAGTGATAGTTACACTGAGACTGGAAGTTGGTTTGGCAAAGGTGGGGAGAGCTGTGCAGATGCAAGCAGAAAGGCCTGAGGGGGAGAGTGGTGTGTTATAGCACAGGAAAGTGCATGTGAAAAGGGCTAAAGAGAAAGAGCCCAGCACTGCAGGGGAGGTCAGGGTATGAGAGGCAAGTGGGCAAGGTGCAACCCGAAACGTGGGCAAGAGCCAGATGGGCAGCACCTTGAGCCATATTGAACGAAGGCCTTGGTCTTTGTCCCAAGATCAAAGAGCAGGTTTGATGGAGCTGGGGAACGACACATGGTTGGATACGATGATTATGCCAACTCCTGAGAGAAGAGGCATGAGGGTTTCAGAAATGCGAAAGGATGTGAGCTGGATCAAGGACAGACACTAAGAAGCAAGTGAGACACCATGGACGAAGAGAAGCCAATGAAGCAACTGGAGGGACAGGAAGAAAACGAGAAGGGAGCAAATCCTAGAGGCTGAGGAAAGAATGCACAACTGAGAAATCCAGTAAGACTGGGACTGAAAAGTGTCTAGGCACTAGATTTCGCCTGGAGCACACACCCTAGGTGACCTTGGCCAGAGAAGTCCCAGCTGAATAATGGGTCCAAGCCAGATTCCAGCGGTTTGAGGTATAAATGGAAGTGAGGAAGCAGAGAGTCATAGGTAAACAACTCTTGCCTGAAGCAGGCAATAAAAAGGAGCAGAGAAATAGCTTGATGACTTGATTCGAGGGTGAAAGCAGGTAATGCATGTGGAAAGGCTGGTGGCTATGGTGCTGTACAGAACTTGCTCGTTATTATTAGAGCATAAATGCGTGTTGCAACAGCTATCCTTCCATTGCCAAGTGGGGCTCTGGGCTTTCTATACACCAGATCCTTTATTCTTCACCACAGCTCTGTGAGATTGGGATTACTAGTCCACATTAGAAATGACAAAATCCAAGCTCAGAGAGACAACTTGTCCTTGCCTATTATCAAGTCACAGTTGGGATTAAACCAGATCCGTGGACTGTGGAAGTCCCTGTTCTTTCCATTATACCACACTGCCCCTTTGTGTTATGCAGACATCTTCCAAGAGAAGTTTAAAAAAATTAAAAAGAAACCCCTCCAAACCCCCACAGTAACTCCACTGCTCCCTCTGGATACTTGCTCAGGTTACTGGAGGATAGGCTGTGTGGTAACATGGCACATAAACTCTAGATGCAGTCAGACCTGGGTTCAAGTTCTGCCCTTACATTTAACATCCATAAGCTTTAATTTTTAAGTTTGGGGAGGGGTGAAATGAAGAGAATAAAAGAATTCTATAGGTTATATGGAGATAATTCAATCATGGGGCAACATGGGAGAATATTTGTGAGGTTTTTTCCCCTATACTGATTCAATAGCCCTCAGTAGATGGTAGTTATTAGCATTTATACTGTTCCTCCACCTCCTCCACATAGCACAACTATCCATGACCTGAACCTAGATTTTTTCCTCTAACAACATAACTGATAGGAATTAAATGCTTCTGCTGAGCCAACCACACTCCCAACGTGCACTGTTGAAACTTGGACCCACGCTGACTATATTTATGGATAATGTCAGGGAAGTTCTCTGACCAAAATGGTCTCTTTTGCCATCTTCTCCTCCAGTGGCAAACCAAGACTTTGGCTCTTAGAAAATGTTCCTCTCTTTAAAAGCAAGAAGTTCAAGCCGGGTGCCGGTGGCGCACGCCTGTAATCTCAGCTACTCAAGAGGCTGAGGCAGGAGGATCGCAACTTCAAAGCCAGCCTTAGCAATTCAGTGAGACTCTGTCTCAAAATAAAAAGTAGAACAGTCTTGGGATGTGGCTCAGTGACTAAGTGGCCCTGGTTCAATCCCTGGTACCAAAAAAAAAAAAGAAAGGCAAGTAAGTAGTTCAAGCTGGATGTGGTGGTGCACGCCTGTAATCCCAGCCACCCAGGAGGCTGAAATAGGAGGATTGCCAGTTCGAGGCCATCCTGGGCAATTTAGCAAGATCCTGTCTCAAAATAAAAATAGCTAGGAATGTGGTTCAGGTAGAACCTTCTTGGGTTTAATCCCAAGGACTCCAAACCCTGCATTTCTGTGAGGTAGAATCCTGGGAGTGGAATCATTTGGTCAAACTCATTTTAAAAGCTGGTAGTGAATATAAAATTGCCCTCAGGTCAGGCATGGTGTGTGTGCCTGTAGTACCAGCACTCAACAGGCTGAGGCTCAAGTTCACTTGAGCCCATGTGTTTGAGACCAGCCTGGACAGCATAGTGAGAGCCTGTGTCAAAACAGGAGGAAGAGGAAGAGGAGGGAGAGAAGGAGAAGGAGCAGAGTGGATGTAGCTCAGTGGTAGAGCCCTTGCCTATCACCATGTGCAAGGCCCTGGGTTCAAATTCCAATACTGCACACACACACAAAAAAGTCAAAAACCAAAATTGTCCATGAAAAATGCTTTGCTTTCCTTCCTAGGTCTAGAACATGGCTCCATGTTACCAGGATGCCATTGTGATCCAACACAGCCCGTTCAGGACAACTGAGCCAGCCCTAAATAGTCACATTTTGTTGCAGTCACTCTTTAGAGAGATAGAGAGAAAGAGAGAGAGAGATTTTTTAATTTAGTTTTTGTCTTTCCTTTACTTGTGTATGCAGTGCTGTGGATCCAACCTGAGACCCCCACATGCCAGGCAAGCGCTCTACCAGTGAGCCACCTCGACATACCCTGCAGTCACTTTGTTTTAAAGGTATATAATACATATTAGGAAGATTTCTATTTAAAATGACTCAGCAAGGTGGGCTCAGTGGCAGGAGGATCCTTAAGTTCAAAGCCAGACTCTGCAACTTTGCGAGTCCCTAAGAGATTTAGCAGGACCTTGTCTCAAAATAAGATATAAAACGGGCTGGGGATGTGGCTCAGCAGTTAAGGAACTCTGGGTCAATTCCCAGTATCATAAAAAGCAATTCCTGAGGCCCTGTGGTTTGCCACCTCCATAAGGTACTAAAGACACCTCTTTAAGTTGCTAAGAACAGAAAAACAAATAAGACTATGATCCTTACTGTTCACCATCTAGAAGAAAAGGCAGACATTGGTCACAGTAGGACAGTCACCTTGAAGCAAAGAAAGAGTATAACCAGCTTGAGAAAATTTGGCGGTAGTTAAGGGAGGGAAGAAAGTGCCATATCCACAAGGACCCATATAAGGGCTTTATGCCTTTCCCCAGAAACTGTAAGAAACTAATGAAAACTTTTTATCTCTGAGGCCGGGGCACAAATCAGTGGTAGGGGGTGTACCAGGTTAGGGGCAGAGTGGATTGAAAGGAAGTAGATTAGTGTTGAGGAAGTGGGCTAAGGTGTACCAGAACTCTGCACAACTGGGACCCAGAAAGGGTCTTCTCAGCCAAATTGGAAACCTTCAAGGCGAAGGATGGGATGGGTTTTGTGCTTTATTCAGCTGGGTGGTGGGGACTGAACAGGGAAAGATGTGAAGGATAACAGATTGCTTGAAGGTTATGGGGGACTGTCTTGACTTCATGAATGTCATATTAGGTCCCTTGATCTGCTGAAAAGAAAGTCTTCCAAGAATGTGACAACTCAGGGCATGGTGCTGGGGGTGAGGATACTCTCTGAAAGAATATAGGAGGGGACACAAGTCTGACTTGGCTATTCAGGCCCTGGGGGTGGCTGGCCTGTGACCAGGGGATCTATCTGCACTCTAGCAGATGACCCATTCTGCTTACTTATTCTCAGTTTGTAATCCTTTTAGTGGGTGGAGGGAGCACGGGGGAGAGAAGAGTCCAGCAAAATGACAATTGAAGTTTTCCGACATGAGAACATGACTAGAATTTAAATGATTTTGGGAACAGATAGGTTTAAGCCCGCAGAGATTTCACCATCACATATTTTGGATAAACCCTTGGACCCCCAGTTTCCTGAGGACCCCACTCTGAGAAACAGTGTCCTTAACTCACTTCCAGGACACAAAGGGCTTCTCAATGTCTAACGCCTGGTGTTTTCCCTGCGCCCCTAACTTAGTGAGAAACTTGTGTTCTGAGGCCCAGGAATGAGCTCACCTTCCAGGGGTATAATTCAGTATCACCAACCAGGACGCCCTCCAGCATTGGCCAAGGACTTCTAACATGCTCCAGAGACTAACAGAGGCCAGCATTGTCGTTCCCATCCCCCAAAGGAATCAATATGAGCCAGTCGGTGTAAACAGATCCTCCTCTGCTCCAGTGAAGCCACACAGGAACATCTAAAGGAGAGTTAACAACGCCACTTT
>PVKS010039614.1:0-17135 GCA_004027875.1 Aplodontia rufa | reverse complement strand
TAATAATGCTAACACAATTTGTTCTAGTCTTGATTTCCTGACATTAGTCCTACACTGAAAGAAGCATTTAGTTTCTTTTGTGAGACGATAAAAAGTACCTACAATTCCTAAGTATTATTTCATATTTTATTCCATTGTTTTTAAAAAAGTCAAATATTAGTATGAATTTCTGCATACAAATATACACTGTTTAAAATTTAATCTTTAAAGATAGACATTAAAAGTAATTATTGACTGAACATATTGATCTCTGCACTTTTCCTCAAATACCATGGTTACAAAAGAAAGAAAAAGTGTGAGTTTGTGTGTGTATGGTGGTAGGGAACAAAATGCCATAGAAATGGGCTCTGATTCTGGAAGATATAATTTTCACAAAATGTGTGTGTGTTCAGTACAAGCATATGCACTTGTGAATATAATTGAGTGAATGCTCTATGAACCCATGTGATTCTATGTTTCCCATGGTTGACATAATAGCAATTTAAAATTTAGAAAATCTCATAAATTAGTCCAAAAGAAGTTTCAAAAAATGTCAGCCAGATAATACTGAAGAATGTCTACTAGTTATTTGGCAATTGATTCATATTAATTTTAAGTCTTTAAAACTGAAGTAAGTTAATATTTACTGTAAAGAACACTGAGATTGACTTACATGAAAATATTGTGAACTAATATTTTTTTTTCCAAATGGTTTCCAAAGTTGTAAGAATACTGCAGCAAACAAAATCTTTTCTCCCCTAAGATCTGGCAAATATTTTTCATGTTAAATTATAATGGAAATTATTTTAAATTTAACTTTAGAAGAAAGAAAAAGCAAAAATGAAAATTGATAATTTATAAAAGGTAACTGCCATGTGTGCATAGTTACTATTCCAGGAGGCTGAGACAGGAGGACAACAAGTTTGAGGCCAGCCTCATTAATTAAAAAAATTAAAGAAAAACATATTAAGCACATTATTTTATATCTGTACCTATTATATAGATGCCGGGGAATTTAAAAATGTTTAAATGTAAAATCAAGCAAAAATCTAAAGTTATTTTTACTAAAAATATATTGATTTTTTTGTGTACTGTATTTTAATTACAAATATTGTTTCTCTCTAAATATAACATTTCAAGTTGTAAAAGTTTGAGTTTAATATCAAGATACACATGTATTTTTCTATCTTTTTCCATCTCTAGCCAGTCACTAATTCCTGTCAAATCTTCCCAACTAAATTTATTCCTTCCTTCTTTTTTAATCCACATCTTCCTACAGTCAAAAAAATGTATAATTCACCTACATCTTGAAATGTCATTTCAGAATTAGCAGTTCTGGAAATGTATTAATAAAGCTGCATCCTGACTTGTCACATGCTACATTATCTTCCTACATCTCCCTTTATTTCCTAAAATTGATAAACTCTTTCCAGAGACTCTTTTATTATAAAAACATGATTTTTAAAGCATAAAACTATTTTGACCAGAGATTTCAGGATTTGGATGATTCTTTGATGTATTCTGTTTCAGCAAATATTTTTTTCCTACTATTTTTGGCTGTTTAATTTTGAGATAGTATTGAATACTCAGTATAGGTAAGATCAAGAAGGAGTAATATGAACAGATAAAATCCAATAAAATGGATAAATTCTAGAAAAATACCACCTACCAAGACCGAAATAAGAAGAAATAGGAAGACTGAGTAGAATAAAAACAAATACAAACACATGTAATAATAAAAAACCTTACAATCAACATGAAGCCAGAACCAGATGATTTCATAAATGAATTTTACCAACATTCACATGATTATTCACAAACCATGTTGTACTTATCCAAGCAACAGAAGTAGAGGGTATATTTCCAGACTCATTTTATGATGTCAGCAACACCCTGATATCAAAGACAGAAAAAGACAACACAATAAAACAAAACTACAGCCCAGTATCTACAATGAACATAGATGGGGAACTCCCAAAAAAGGATTAGGAAACAAAATTCAGCTACATGTCAAAAAGATTATACACAATGCTAAGGTGATATTTATCACTTTAACCTAACTTTGTATTAACATACTCAAATCAATGTGTTGTCACATTAGGAGAATGAAGGATAAAATCCACAGGATCATCTCAATAGATGAAGTAAATTCATAGGACGAAGCTCAATGTGCTTTCATTCGCAAAAAAACTGTGAACAAATATGTGAAAGACAATTTCTTCAACATAATAAAGATTATTTAGGAATGCTCACAACTAACATATAATTTTAATGGGATTGGAGGGGTTTCGATAACATTCCTTTAAGACCTGGAACACCACAAGGATGCCCACTCTTACACTTCTATCCAATACAGTAAATGGAAATACTCATAAAATTTGGAAAAAAATGAAAGTATTCCACTCAAAAAAAAAATAGAAGTAAAACCAGTGTTTGCAAACGAAACGAGCCTGTATTTAGAAACCCTAAATATTCCGCATTAAAAACTCTTGGAACTGGTCGTCAAATTCAGTATAAAAGTAGGACACAAAGTCAATGTACAAAGATCGGTTGCGTTTCTGTATACCAGCAAGGATCTATCCAAAAGAGAGGTGCAGAAAACGATTCCACTCACAGCAACATCAAAAAGAATAAAGTATTCAGGAATAAATTTAACCAAGGAAGTAAAATGTTTACCCTGAGTATTGCAAAATATTGATGAAAAAATTGAAGAAGACAAAAATAAATGAAAAGATAGTCATAACTGGAAAGATCATTTGTGAAAGTTTCATGTGCATTTGAAAGAGACTGTTTTCTATTTGCAGGATGAAAAGTTACATACATACACCCTATTGGTAATTTTTTACATTGTTTAGGTATCTATGGTTTCTTATTACTTATCCTTTTGTAGTGAGAATTGAGGTTTTGATTCCTTTTGAGTGTTCTGTGATCTATCCATATCTCCTTGATATTTGCTTCATAAAGGTAACAATTTAGCTACTTGGTGCACAGAAAAAATCATAATATGTTGATTATAAGTGCTTGCTTTTACTTAATATTGATAGGCACCCCTTTTCCATATTTAATGTTTTTACTTTAATTTTACTTTTTCTTTTATTATACCCTGGTATAACTTTGCCCATTTTTCTACGTTTAGCATTTTTTCATTCAATTTGTTGTCAGTATTTCTGTTGTATGCAACAAGGTATTGATGTTTTTGAGAATGCTAAATTAAAACATTTTGCTGTCGAAAGGTAAGAAGCATCTATTTAGATATTTTTATTTACTTTTCACTTGGCCTCAATACTCTAATAACATTTTAAAATTATTTTGCATATTTATTATATTTTCTATTTTATGATATTCATTTGTGCTCTTTCAATTATTATAATTTTGTTAAATATAAATTTTTTAAAGACCTTCAAGTTTTCTTCAACCTGAATTTTATTGCCTGTCAGTTTTGAAAAGAATCTATTAACTATACCAACTGATTATGTTCTCATTGATGAGTTTATGGGAATATACTCTGCTTTCTTCTCAGATCCCCCATCCCTAATTGAATTATGTCCACTTGGTCAAAATAAGAACATTTTGCATCTTATTCTTACCCCATTGTGATTACCTTTGCTATAATTTAGATCTGAAATTATCCATATCAACTCATTCATCTATCTATCTAGTCATCATCTATGGATTTTCTAATTTATAAAAACACTCTAGGAATTACTTTGGCAACATTTTTCCAGTTATGTCATGGTTGGATCAAGTTGCCCCAGAATGAGTTTCTAAAGAAGAGCTTGCATATTCAATATGTCCTGAGTCTTTGTGTGGTTAAATCATTTTTCTTAGATTTGATACTAAAAGGATTGTTTGACATTATATAACACCCCTGGGTATCATTTTCATTAATATTAAAATTATTGCTCTATTTTTACTTAATGAATTATTTTCTATACATGCAAAGTCATTCAAATTCTATTACTATTTCATCTTTTCTCTGGATTATTTTTGAAGATTAATCGTTTTAATTAGCTATGTCTTAGATTAATTTTCCCACATGCCTCATGGTCTCTTCCTGGTTTTAGACTCAATAATTTATTTTAATTTCTGAAAATTTAATTTCTGAAAATATCTGAAAGATGTTACTTGTAAATATCACATCTTAAACTTATTCTCTGCCGATGCTTCTGATGATACAGTTATTATGATTTTTTTCTTGACCATCTTTGGTTTCATTAAATTTTCTCTCTAATATTTTATATAACTTTCTTTATCTCATATTTTTCTTAGAAGCTTCCCTGTATTTCTGAAAATCAAATTTTTTGGTAGCAGGACACATTGGCACATACCTGTATTCGCAGCTGCTCCAGAGTTGAGGCAAGAAGATTGCAAGTTCAAGACCAACTTCAATAATTTAGTGAGGTCCTAAGCAACATAGTGAGATCCTGTCTTAAAAGTTAAAAGTGCTGGGGCTGTGATTCAGTGGTCAAGTATCTCTGGTTTCAATCCCTATTATCCCTCTCCAATTTTTTTTTTTTTTTGGTGTGTGTGTGTGTGTGTGTGTGGAAATTACATGAACTGTCATATTCCAAATGTTTAACAATTTCAAGTAAAATATACAAATCTACACTTATGAACATCATAGTCAAAATAACAAAATAAAAGATAAAGAGATAACACAGGGTTGAAGCAGTGGCTCAGCAGTACAGTGCTACCCTGGTGTGCATGAGGACACCGGCTAGATCCTCAGCAACACATATATGACTAAGGGTTGGACAAATAAAAAGCATTAAAAATTAAATAAATTTGATTCTCTCTTTCACTGTCTCTTTAAAAATGAGTGTGTGTGAGAGGGGGGGGGAGAGAAAACAGTAAAAAGTCAAATGAAAATATGTTCTTTGAGCAGAGGAGGACAAATAATTCAAATTGATAACTAATATTTACATGAGAAAGTGAAGAGCAGATAGGCATCTGTTTAGCCACGGAACAATGGTAAATACGTTCCTTATTTTCTCCTTCCTTCCTCCTTCTTACATGGATGACGTGGTGTTTTAGGTCTGCTCCCCCTGCGCCCTGAATAAATCTTTATTTCCTCTTCCTTGTAGTCAATGCTATGACCTACCAGACAATTCCGAAAAATTTTATATGCCAAGTGTAAATTTTCTCATTCTAGGTGGTCACAGAGCAATTTAGGTCTATTGTTACCTCCTTTCTTCTTTGTTCTTGAAGTTCATCTTGGACTTCTTTTCCTTTGAGTTTTGTATTTGGAACATGAGAGATTACCTGTTCAGATATGGTCTCTATCTTTCTAAATTATAGGCAATTTCAAGATGACAGTGTTTTCTCCATTTATATTGAGGACAGGGACTTGGAGCAGTTTTCTCTGTTGTATTTGCAAAACACATGAGGGTTTGTGGAATGGGTCACTACTGGAATCGCAATTACCATTGTCCTGTAAAGACAGTCATCAAGTTGATTCTTTGTCCTCCTCTGTGAAAGGTATATATTTTCATTTGACTGTTTACTGTGTTTTCTCCTTATCTTTTGTTTTGGTACTTTGACATTGATTTGCATAATTTTAGCTTTGTCTATTTATTTTACTTGAAATTGCTAAACATTTGGGATATGTAAGTTCATATTTTTTCACAAAATTTTGGAAAAAATTTTTTTATTCAGTCTTCATGGATACTGATGCAAAGATATAAATAGAAATATATATTTGCTGCATTCTTTACTGATCTTATCTATATAATTAACAAGTTATAGATAGGTTATTTAACTTAAAATAATTTCTCAGATGATTTTTCTTTTCAATATGTTTCTAATTAATCTCTGCTTTTTAGTTTCTGTAATTTCTATTCGCCTGTTTTTTTTTTTTTTGTTGTTGTTGTTGTTCAAATCTTCCTGCTGCCAGCCCCAATTTATTTTAATGTTTGTCAGGCAAATTTCTTTTAATTGCATACATTATTGCTTTTATAAGCTTATATTTTCCCTTTTATATTTTTAAGCTCTTTGATGAAATTATTTGTCTGTTTACTCATTATACTCTACTTTCTACTAAGTTCTTAAACATTTTTGGAACAGCTATTTTGAAGTCCATGCCAACTAATTAGAGCACCTGCTCATTCTGATGCTGCTTAATAATGTCTGATCTCCTCACCAATTTGGGGGAATTTAATCTATTTTGAAGACCAATAGTTTTTAACTGTGTGCTGGCAAGTATGAATGATATATAGTCTGAAGGGTCATGTGTTGCTTGGAATTTGTCATATTTTTAAGAGTGCATTTAGTTTTCTGACAGCAAGCAATGATTTTACTGGCAAATAAGTATGATTTCCTGAAGTTTGATGTTATGGCTGCTTTGGGTGGTCCTATAGAAGTCCTTATTCAAGTGCTCACCTTTCTAAGATGTACCTTTTCCCAGTGACAAAATAATACCTCAATTATTCATTTTGGTTTCTCTATTCAAACCTCTGTCTGTATAGAATCCCTCTAGAACTCCTCAGTGTCACAGCAGGTAGGAGCTTTCGGAACTCTCACACTGCGACTTCCCTTCAGTCCTGGCACTGGACAAAGTCCACAGAACTGACCACACTCTTGGTCTCAGAGAGCAAGGCTTCTAGTCTCCTGGTTCTCCAGCATTGTGCCCTTTATTCCCTTCCTTGTTGCAGTACTGGTCTACTGCAGAGCAGGGCGCCTAGTAGGCTCATGCAGTTGCTATGCTGGGTTAAGAAGGGATCCTGAGACAGCTACTCCTTAAGCCAGCACAGTGGATCATCTAGGGGATCTCAGAGATAAGAATATGCAAGAGTTTCTGATGCTCACAGGAGATAAAATCCAAATAATAGCTCACTTCTCAAGATGGTTCATGGTTTCAGCACCATGGGTGTTCATAGTATGGTGATGTGAGATTCTTTCCAAAGCAAGACAACTTGCAGATTTCTGCTACTTAACTAAATGGACTGCAAATCTGTCAGGACTGTGAAAGTTTCTAGTAACTAGGATACAAATAATCTGTTTCCATAGAGTTTTCTGGGACTTTTTTACACCCTTACGTCTGCAAGGAGGAGTCCCCCCTTCTACACCTGTGAAGCTGGGTGACAGATTCTAGGATATTTTGTTTCTCTTTCTATGCTGTCATCCAGATCTCTGTATTTCCAAGGTTCTAGTCTCCTTTTTTCTGATTTCCAGTCCTCTCCTGTAGTCACTCACCTCAAAATACATGAATACATCCGTTACCTTTGTTCCTCTTTGTAAAGGAGGAAATGAGTGCCGTTTACCTCTCTTCTATCATCTTGACTTTCCCTCTACCTTTAGAAAAAAAAAAAAAAAAGACAAGTAATTTTTCAAAAAAGTTGTTGGGGTGGGCCCAGAAAATAATTTTGCACTATGATTGTACATGATTGACTTTTATTACATGACTAGGGCAAATGTGGTTTCATTAGTCTTAGAGTGAAATGCCTAGAAAAATAGGAGATTAATATGGTTAAAATTAATTGGAAGTTAAGAAAATATTCATCAGTCACCTGTGGGGAGGGGCTGAGGGACTAGGCTATAAGGTAGCTGTGGGAATTTTATAGGGATACAAAACTGAATATGAACTTACCTCAAGATATTTGGTATTTTTGCGAGAGATAAGAAAGAGAAAGTTCACTGTACTTCAGTGATTTAGATTCTGCTTGAAGGATGGCATCACTCAAGTTGTGATGTTAACTAATAAAGAAGAAATCTCTGAAAAGTTAAAAGAGAGAATGTGGAAATGAAAATCATAAGAAATATAGAATGTTAATCTAAAATAACAAAAGAGGTCATTGCGTACTTTTAAGTTGAAAATTTTCAGAGACTGTTGAGAAAGAATAAATATTAGGGTAGATTAAAAATACTCAGTTAATTTGAACCTAGGAAGAAATAAATTATATGTTCAAATTCAATTTAAAATTAAGATGGAAAAACCTGAGGTGGTATATGAAGTCAAGATAACAGCAGAGAAAACGAGTACTTTCTAATATTTTTTGAATATTTACATGGCAATATTGCCAGAAAGATGGTAGAGTGGAATCAAGAAAAAGGGAAGACTATCTGTTTCTCAGGACATTAGGAAGAGCAGTCAAATACATTAAATTTCAGGGATTTGTGTTAAAAACAATTATGTTCTGGTACTCTTTATTTGGGGACCTATGAGTCATAAAGGTGCAAATATCCTAATATAATACAAATATTCTAATGCAGAATTAGAGAAATTGAAATATAGAAAATATGGTAAAAGCAAAGATAGGACTTGTAGTGTTGGGTGATAAGATAATGTGAAATTTAAGCAAAATTTCAGTGATTAACCCAACACTTGCTGTGTGAAAGAGGCAGATAAGAAAAGTTTGTAAAATAAAGGAGTCAGGAAACAGAGAAACTGAAGAAATATAGAAGAAAAGTAGAAGGTGTACGGTAAGGATATGGGAAATTAAAAAGCTGTGCTCAGAGTTTCAAAGGTAGAAGCAAATCTAAGCTGAAAAGTTCCTGCAAGAGGATGACTGAGGGAGATTGGAGGTGGACTACAAGATCAAGTTTTCAAAAGGATGTAGGCATCATCTGAAGTGTGCCAGAAGTTATATTCAGAAAGACAATTGTGATTAGGTGATAAATCCTCAATAAATATGAGTGCATTGCCCAAAAGTTACAATCACAGTCATGTTTCAGAGTTTTGGATGATACCAGTCAATCAATGACAGGCAATAGATGGAGAGATCTTTGTTTCTTTGCTTGTTTATCTGTCAAGAGGGAGTGAACATGGGAATGGGTAGTAGAAATATAGACTGAAATCCTGAAGACTACATGGGAAAGAGAATTTTTTAGAGGACTATAAGAGAATCTGTGGTTTTTGGGGGAGGGAACAGAGAGAGGCAGGGCAGCTTCCTATAGTGCAAAGAGGGTATGCAAAATAGGAAGGATATCCTCAAAGATCCTAAGGCTACTTAAAAACAAAACAAAACAAAACACACATTTCCAAAACTAATACAGATTATCAGAGGCTTCAACTTCTAAACACACCAAAATCTAAAAACAACTTAGCATCTACAACATATTGAGGAAGGTGTCTAATCTTTTAATTTTTAATTTGTTTTTCTCATTTTCCTTACCTAACATTCAATTACAGATAATATTTTTCTGTATTACTGTACAGTCATATTCTGCAAACTGTGTTATTGGAGAGAAATTTATTCTAACCAAGGAATAGCAAAAAGTGAAAAGGAACTAGATCAGAACTCAAATCTAATCCTGATACCTTTCTAGACAATCAGTGCTATAGAAGCTAACCAACAAAAGAGAGTAGTAATAAAAAGTTTTAAATAGGAACTGCTGAAGAAGCAAAGAGAGCCTGGATTATCAAGCCCCTGTCTTCCTTTAAATCTGTCTCTTCCCATAGGCCCAACTCAGAGTCAGTTACCGTCCCTGGAGACAATTAGACTCCCTTTCCTTGCCCACTCAAATACTTATTTTAACATATGGCAATTTAGATGCAGTTGCTTGTCTCCTTAAATGTCTCTTTAAGACCATTTACTGTTTTTATGGCCAATTTTAATGTGCTGCCATGTTCTCAGTTCTTGGCTGCCAGACACTGTTTTAATACTGGCATATCTCTTGCAAGGAAGCAAGTAACCTGATTCATTATTATTAAGTTATCTTTTTTGGCAGTGAGCTCTGCCTGGCTCAAAGATTATGTAGAAGAAAAAGAATGTCCTTTCACAATCTTGGTTGCCTCCTTGACGTTTCTCTGATAAACTTGTTTTGTATTATCTCCTGTTTTCTTTGTAGAGTTTTTCTTCCAAGATTTCATTACAGCTGGGTGACAAGGATTTTGTTGTTGTTGTTTAGGTAACTTGGCATGTGCTAAATTGACTCTGATAGAAGAAGAACTCAATCAAAACTGACATTGTCTGTCTAACGTTTCACTGAAAGCCCGCTAGGTTGTGATATGTTTTAATGTTTAGACTCCAGTTCTGCAATGAACATTAAATCAACAACTCCCGTTTGCATACCAATTCAGAGAATTAGCACAGAGCTTGGAAAGTCTTGAAAATAAGGTGTGACCCTGTTGAAGATAATTCTAGCTTCCAGGCTTTCATGGAGGATATATTAATTCATTAAATTATTCAAGCATGCAAGCATACAAATGCTGAAAGAAATTCAAAGATTTGTTGTCTCCTATTAATCACTTTATTATTCATATCACTGTTTCACCAAAGGCAATAAAATATGTCTGATTAATATCTTATTTCTATTGTTCTTGTGAGGAATGTTCATTGTTTCTGCTCTACAGCACTTTATTTCCTTTCAAAGAAATGTGAACCAAATAACAGATAACTATCAAGTCTTGATGGTATTGATGATAATTGCACAGTGTCTCTTAATAACCATGGCCATTATATCTAGTTTGACCTGTAGCTAGTGTGGATGGTGGTGATCTACACCTGTTATGAGCTGAAGTCTCAGAAGATCACCTGCCTTTAGGCAAATTGTAGCAACTTCTGTGTTTACTGGGCATTTCACTGTTCTCCCATTTTATGGCTTTTATTTTGTGATCCTCTTGGTTTGATCTGAATGTCAGATCAAATAAGGAACTATTTCTTTCATCCATTCTGCTAAACATAAAGAGAGGAAGGAAATTTTCAAATATGCTTGCATCAAAGGTTGCCCTTAGTTAGGTATGTGTGTCTTGCACTAATCTCAAAGGCAGAGTCACTACACAAATTTTAATGGTCAACCTGCCAGGCAATTTGCTTTGCTTCTCAAACCATAATTTGTTCTTGAGCATGTTTTTAACTGATTTAGAAAAAGAAAAAAAATGTGTATTTTATGCACAAATATCCTAAAATAGGGATTTGAACATTAATTTAATGTTATAAAGAGTAAAAAATATTTTCCCTAAGAAAGGGCAAGCAAAGTAAATCTGAAGAAGAACTTCTAATAATATAGTTAGAAGTTTGTTCTGTAATTCAGAAACATTTATGTTCAGTGGGTGTGGTGGAACATGTCAGTAATCCGAGTGGCTTGGGAGGCTGAGAAAGGAGGATGACAGGTTCAAAGCCAGTCTCAGCAATTTAGTGAGGACCTATGCAACTTAGGGAGACCCTGTCTCTAAAGAAAAAAGAACAAAAGGCTAGAGATGTGGCTCAGTGATTATGACCACCTGGGTTCCATCCTTGGACCAAAACACAAACAAATAAATAAAACGCCTTCTTTTGGTTCTTGGTCCCTAATTTTTTCCTGTCATCCCTAGAAACTGCAAATAAACATTTATTTTCTTTTTACCATCCAGGCAGTTGTCCCTGACATTGCGCTCTCTCCTGCCTTGCTGTGTGTTCTTCAATATACACTTCACAGAACACGATGCTTATAGTCAACTCCTCATCATCCACGCGAATCCACCAGATCCTTTGCCAGGTTGACAGCATGCAGTGTATCTATTGACCGTGCTGCTCTCATCGTTGTTACTGTACATCTGTGTTTATTTTAAGCCTTCCCAAAGTTAATAATCAACCAGTCCACTAGATAGTCCCACAGAAGTCCATGCCATCTTTCTTAGCTGTTGTTTTTACCTTAGTTTTATAAAATTTAACAATGAAAAATTCCAGATATGCAAACAGGAATTTATTAAATGAAAATTTAGATTTCCAATTGACAGAAACGTGATACAGAGTTATAAGAAAAAGAAGATCAGATAAGGTCCCACAAGAATTGTAGTTTTGTGCAAATTAAGTTGGTGCCACTTTTCACATTCCTCTGTGTGCATTATAAGGGAGGTGAGAACAAACAGGAAGGGAAATTGCATCTGGGAAGAGAATATGATGCAACGGGAAATTCACAGCTTTTAAGTACAGAAAAAGTTTCAAATCTTAACTCCGTTACTTATGACATTGGGCAAGATATTAAGACTTCAGTTTAATTTCCTGCATGTATTAAATGAGAAAGTATACTACCTACTTTATATTTGTTTACAGGTTTCTGTGATTTGATATGAATTCATAAACAACAGAAGCTCAATAATTGAAATTCTGGTTTCTTTTCCTTAATTAAAAAAATCTTGCTTCATTTTTCTTACGAACTCATGTTATTTAATTCTTTGTACTTTACATTTGAAAGGAGTAAAGAACATAACAAACGTGTTGTGTGAATGCATGAGTAAATATGCAATCTGCAGTAATCCTTCAGATAAATATTAGACTTTTATTAAGATATCTTAACTCTTGCTTAATATTTGCTAAGGCCAGTTGTCTAATTTCTTGATATTCAGCAAAACTGGGAAAAGTAGTTAGAATAGGGCTTGAAAATCACTGGTTAGACACATCCAAAGGAGTAAAAATTACAACTGCCTGGTTGCGAATACAGAAAGGTTGAAAACCATCTGAGTGTGGCCCTTTCTTTAGCTCTCCAGGCCACAGATTCCATCTGGTACCATCATTTTACAGAACAGATTGGCATTCAAATAGATAGATACTTTGAGCTCTGATGGAAAGGTAAAATTATATTAAACTCATTCTGCTTTAGAATTCATAGATGTGTGTAATATGTTTTAGAAATATTTCTATGAAAATGGTTAGTTTTAGTGCTTGGAAAGTTAAGCTTCAGTTATCCGTAAAATTAGCATATGTGTACAGATCATTCCCCATCAATGTCAGATTAATAGAGTGTCCTGCCTATTGTCATTACCAATCATTCTTTTACTACCCTTTGGCATTTTCCTCCTACGAAAATACGCTACAATGATGAATAGATATTTGAAAGAAGGTTTCTTTTAGAAAAGTTGATAATAAGGAGATCTATTTTAGAATTAGCAGAAGCCATCCTATACCTGTTTCAGTTGATCGCTCAAACTTTTGTGCTTCACTGTGATGTCAATGAAATCCCCAGGCTGAGGCTGGCATCAGTGCTGTTGTATATGTTTGTAATCTGAGCCAGACATCTGTGAGTGCACTAAACAAGCCCCAGGGCAGGAAGGCTGGCATCTTTCCACCTGAATGATTGTTTAAGTAAAAGCAGCATAGGGGGAAAAGACAGGGTAGTCTGTTTTCCTTGTAATTGGTGTTGGCTTGAGTGTATGCAATTCATAAACTAGCTCAAAGGCTGTTCATTTTCAATAAGACAATGCCTTTACATAATGCTGCAATCAGCAAAGAGTTAAGAGATGCAGTAAATCTTTAACAACATGAAGAGTACAGATTTTTCCTTATGGCTTTTCATGTCACAGATTTCCCCTTCCCAAATAAACCATGAAAACACATTAGTCACAATTAGTAGCAATTTCCTTACTTTCTTGGCTTAGTTGATAAGAGATTACAAGTATAAGCCCATAAGAGCAAGTTCTAAGTTCCCTTTGGTATCTCACTGAGTGAAGAAATTTATGGGTGGGCCAGTGAATACTGAATATGAAATAAAAACTATCTATAAAGACTGACATCATAAATACATTTAGCATTCTTATGTAAATTAGAACGTTAAAGTTTGTAAGAAGGAAAATCTAAGTGTTCTAAAAGTAAATGGGAAGTTACTTCAATGAACATTTCAGATACCAACTTTAATACATGACTTTAAACACAGATCTAGATTCTTGACACAGGCAGAACTGTCAGGCAGAAGACTCAGCTGGAGGCAAATTATAGAGGGATAATCATTGCCTATCACAGAGACACACTATATGGGACTGCACTCTAACAATGGGACACTCCCTCTGTACTGCTGCACTCTGTTTATGAGGCAAGAATGAGCATCCACAGAGAACAAATATTTTGTGCTCAACTATGAATCAGCTAGACCTAGTTTCCATTGTTTGGTAGACTGCAAGGAAATGTCATTTGCCTGACACTTGCAGATGTTGTCAACCATAGGGATTCTTCAGCTCCCCTGGTCAAGTCCAATGCAGGCAAATCTCTCCCAGATCAAAGGCTAAGTTCCTGGTTCTAACTGGGTCATTGTCAGACAGACTATCATGAATCTCTGAATTTCTTGATCTGATTTTCTTGACTTATTTTCCCATTAACTGATTTAAAATTACTGAGCATCAAATTTGAATTTGAGATTTTATTATTTAAAAGAAAATATGACTGATAGAATTCATTTAGAAGGCATACAATAAGGAGATTACTAAATAAATTTTTTTTTGCATGTGAGAGAAGGGAGATTTAAGGGACCCATATCTCACTAGAATTTCTAACTGTTCTTGGATTGGTAATTTTTCTCCTGAGCTTTCATCTCAATGTCTAACCAATTTTCCCAGGGTAAAGTTTACCACACACTTTCTAGAATTTGTCAACTAACTTTTTCTTCTAGTTTTTACACATCTTTTTTATATATTGTTCCTACAGTGAACCAAGCCTCAACTAGCTTCACTGCCACAAATTAACTTCTGTTAAATGTCCTCAACTACCAGTTTCAGAAATGGTCCCCAACTGATATATACAAGTAATGTGTAAGCTCAAGGAAACATGTGACAATATGCTCTCTTTTTCTCCAATATTTTGATACCTTCTGTTAATATCTGATTTTGCATATCCTCACCACTGACTTTGCCTGGAACTTAATTCTGTAACTCTACGACAGCAGTCTTCAGTTAGTTCAAATATTTCAGTAGTTAATATGCAAAATATTTCATATGCTTTATGAAAATACAGTGAATTCTAATAAGAGTCCTAAAGCTTACCATGTATTTTAGCTCTGAAATTGACATATAAAAATGAAACCAACAGAGAAAGTCATAAAATTAGACAACTAAATAAACCCTGGTGGTATATACCTACACTAAAACACAGCTACCTAAATAAGGAAGTGGATCTATGAAATAATCCCCAAGATACTACATTACATAAATAGAAGATCACAGAATTATACTTCTACATTAAGAATAATAGTAACTAGCACCCTTTAAAGTACAGTATTCATGGTTTGGACATTTAGTCAACCAAATGCATATGTGGTGAATAAAAAAAGGAAGGAAAAATACAAACTGAGTCAGAAAAACAATTTCTTCTTTGAAAAAAGGAAATAACACCAGAGTTGCTAATTGGAAGGACTTTTATGTAACCATTCTTGTGAGAATTAACTCATGTGTCTTGTGTAAATCAATTTGGTTAAACATTTGTCTAATTTAACTAATGACAACATAAGAGAAGATTATGGTTCCCACATGAAGGTGTCAATGCTATTTAGAAAATTAAAGATCAGTTTTTATTCCATGAAAATTTAATAATTTGTGTTTGCTTTTTTATTTGTTCTGTTTGCCACTTCTATTAGTGCCAAGTGAAAGCCTTACTCTGTATGATGAAAGTGCCTGATGCCACAGTTTAGGCTATCTTCAAAGTCCCAAGCAAATAATTCAAAGAAATATAATAAAAGTTTACTTAAAAATATCAAACCTGCCTTTTCCTCCAGTTAAAGCTGGTTAAATCTCATGAATAAACCACTACTATCATCCTAGGGGTCTTTATTTATTAAATATTTTTTCTCATTGTATCTCTGTATTTCTATCTAATCCCTCTACAAGATATTGTGTTCGTCAAATTCTGCTCTGTTCATATATTCTCCTTTTAAAAGTTTTATTTCCTTTTTGAAGTAAAAGACCTCTACAATGAAAATAATAGAATATTGAAGAAAGAAATTGAAGAAGACCTGAGAAGATACATATATATCCCATGTTTCTGGATAGGCAGAATCAAAATAATTAAAATAGCCATTCTGCCAAAAGCACAGAACAGATTCAACACAATTCCCATCAAGATACCAGTGACAGACCCACAAATATATAAAAGTCAATTCTCAAATTTATTCGGAAAAATAAGAAATTCAGAATAGTCAAAGCAATACTAAGTGAATAATAAAAACAAAAACAACAACCAACAACAAAATGAAGCAGATATCACAATAACTGTGGAGCTTTAGTAACAAAAACACTGTGGTATTGGTATCAAAACAGGCATGAAAAGACTAATATAATGGAATAGAGGACACAGAGACAAATCCACAAACTTTAATAACCTGATATCAAAAAAAGGGGGCTAAAACAAAATTTGGAGGAAAGACAGCATTTTCAACAAATGGTTCTGGATAAACTGGGCAGTTAAATGAAGAAAAATAAAATTAAATCCTTATCTCTCACCATCCACAAAACTTAAATGAAAAATGAAAATGGATCTAGGAAGGATCTAGGTATTAAACCAGCTACCACGCAAGTGTCAGAAGTAAAAACAGAATCAACACTCCACCTGATAGGTGTAAGCACTGACTTCCTTAACAAGGCTCCCATAGTTCAAGAATTAAGACTAAGAATCTGTGAGTGGGATGCCATTAAATGAAAAGCTTCTGCACAGCTAAGGACTTAGTCAAGAATACAAAGAAAGCCTGCAGAATGGGAGAAAATCATGGCCAGCTACTCCTCCAACTAGAGCTAATATTCAGAATATTCAAAGAACTCATTAACTTAATACCAAAAACACATTCCACTCAATCAACAAATGGGCTAAAGAACTAAACAGGAACTTCTCAACAGAAGAAATACAGGAGACCCAATTAATTTATGAAAAAAATTCAACATAATTAGCAATCAGAGAAATGCAAATCAAAACTACAGTAAGATCTTACCTCATTCCAGGGCTGGAGTGATGGCTCAGCATTTACAGCACTTACCTGGCATGTTGAGGATGCAAGTTTAAATCTCAGCACTATATACACAACTAAGTGAGGGAGCAACGAAAGCCACATGAAAAACTAAATAAAATTAATTCTCTCTCTTTTTCTCTCACTGTCCCTCTCTCTGTTGAAAAAAAAAGATTTCATTTCACTACTCCAGTTAGAATGGCAAAGAAGAAGAATAAAAACAACAGATGCTAGAGAGGTTGTGGGGAGAATGGAACACTTGTATGCTATTGGTGGAACTGCAGACTGGTACAGCCACTCTGGAAAGCAGTGTGAAGACTCCTCAAAAAACCAGGGATGGAAACACCATATGACCCAGGTGTCCCAACCCTGAGTATTTTCCCAGAAGAAATGAAATCAGCATATTACAGTGACACAACTACATCAATGTTTACAGCAGCACAATTCCCAATAGCTAAATTGTGGAATCAACCCAGATGCACTTCACTGAATGAATAGATCAAAAAACTGTGTTATACACACACACACACACACATGCA
>PVKS010039613.1:0-17136 GCA_004027875.1 Aplodontia rufa | reverse complement strand
GAAATGGGGTGTGGGTAGGATAAAGACTTTTGGTAAGGATGAGAGAAAAATGTTTATATTTAGGGATTACCACAGTACAGGGGAGGAAGAGGCTAGTATGGGGCATGGTTATCTTTACTCACCAGAGCCTGAGGCTATTTTGCTATCATGAAATGTTTTCCTGATTGGAACCCAATTTTATAGGGATAGCAGTACAGTTTAAGAAGACATGGAGAAAGTAGGAACCAATCACCAATACATACACACAGATAAATATTTACATCCACCAACACCAAATTCAGTATTAATCGTAAAGCAAGAGAGGAAAAAAAAACCCACAGTAATGTTAAAAATTTAAAAATATTATATGCCAGCTGCATCCCCTTTAAAACAAACAAACAAACAAAAGTAGTTGGAAAAGTTTTGAGTTTTTCTGCCCCCAGGTCAGCGAATATGTACCATGGGGGGATGTGTTCAAATCTGTCATCTAGCTGGGGATTCTTTGCAGTTGAGCTTGTCAGGGGAGAAGCAGTTTTGTTAAGTTCAGTGACCTGGTTTTTCTTAGAAGATCTCCTCAAAATTTTCTGTTGCAAAGGGGTATAAGAACCTGCCTTCTCACACTTCTTGCAAGAACAGATTTCAGCTCCCCCCTGGGCTGTAATCCTGAGATGATTACTTTCTGCCTGTCCATACTCTAGAATTTCATGGACCTGGTGCTCAGAAGCTGTAGACAATCTAGCTGATCCTAGTGTAGATGTGTGGGTCTCTGACTGAACCAAGGAGAGTGGCCAGCCTGAAACTCACTTCCTCAGGATCACTTGTGACCCACTCTGTGTGACTTGTGATCTTCTGAAGTCCCAAGAGCTGCTTTGTGGGATTGACTGAAACCCGAGAAAGATGGTCCAGATTGTGCCAGTGCTTATGTGGTTCTCAGTTGCAAGCACTAGGGGGCACCCACCTGGAGAGGTCAAGGCCTATGTAGCCTTGGTTATGCACGGGGCTCAGATGCTAAGGGGAAACCCACGCTGCCCCATATATTCAAAGCTTCCTGAGGCAGATATCAGACACCAAAGCAGAAGATCCCCTTTAGAACGATGTGCCCTGCTGCAGCAAGTTCTGTTCACAGGCTTCTCCTATTTGGGCATGTTGAGGGGTGGGCAAAAGTTCCCCAAGGGAGAGGTTTGCGAGCTGGAGAGGGGATTCAAAGTTCCGTACAGCCCTCAGGGCAGATGGCAAGCGGTGGCGGGGGCGGGGGGGGGTAACTTCTCTTTCTGATCATGGGGATTGAGGCCCCAATTTGCTGCTGAGCGACCTGACCCACACTTGCTCACTGGTTCAAGCAGTTATGTTAAAGGACTTTAAAATCAGCTCTTGTAAACCTTGAGCACAGGTGGAGAATTATTGTCCTCCGTGATTGAGTTAAAGATCTTGTGCCGAATCCTCTCCTTCCCTGGCTCCTCAGGCAGGGACCAGAAGGGAAGACGGAACTCCCAGCACCACACAGACCCTTTGGGAAATGGCCCAATCTCGGGGCCATAGATTCTGGTTTTCTGGACGTGGTGTCTGAGACCACAAGCCCATTTATGCTGAGCAACCCGCCCCGCCCTTAGGGAAACCGCACAATGGCGAGCCGGATGCTGCCGTTTGCACAAACAGCCATAAGTTCCCTAATGTGAGCAATTAATTCCCAGAGTTTTATACAACATCATGTAAATTAAGAGCAGTCAGATCTGGGAGTTCACAGCTGGCCTGATTAGGGTATTTGATTAGGAAACTTGCTCCCTTTCCTCCCTTCCGGAGTAGCTCCCTTCCACCCGGGTGTGGGGCAGGTTGCTCAGGCTCCACAAACTTCTCCTTTATATTCGTTAATGGACCACATTATTCCTTTGGAGCTAAAAAATTAGCAGGGGATAATGTTCTCCCACGCTGGGAGCTTTGTCCTACCGTGGGAATCCGAGTGCTCTCCTCCAGGGTGAGGTGATTCTCAGGAGCTTCTCAGAGTCACTGTTGGTGGGGTGGATGCTATCTTCCCTCCCCCCAGGTCTGATTTTTAATTGAGAAAAACATGTGTTCATAGATCATGCAATGTGCTTTCAGCCTTTACATATTTACTATGAATCACTAATTCTGACTGTTTTTGTAGAGCTAACCTACCTTAGGGCCTTGTGTATCTATGACTTAACTAATTCATCTTACTGTTTTTGTATAATCTTGATACCAGTTAAAATCATTTTTTATAATTAGGAGAAAACAAAAAAGTGTGTCACAATCTTTTAAGTAATTAAAACATCTTGTACAAATTGCCATCATTATTGTCATCATCATCTCCTCCTCCTCCTCCTCCTCCTCCTCTCCCCATCCTCAACCTCCTCCTCTTCCTTCTCCAACATTTTCTGTGCTAGAGATCACACTTTTACATTTAAAGAGGGTACTAATTACATGTAAATTATTTCATCTTTCAAACTCAGTAATACCATTGAGTAGATTTTTTATTGATGTTTCATAGTACGTAATGATGGGATTCGTTGTCACATATTCATATGTGCATACAATAGAACAATATCCTTTGCCAACATCCCCCCAGCACTCCCCCACTTCTGTCCTCCCATCCCTCTGGTCCCTTGACTCTTTCTGGGGAATATATTTATTTTAATATACCCAAGTAAATTGACATAATTCATTTTTTAAAGAGAGAGTGGTACAGTGAATGAGGGAGAAAAAAAATCAATTTTATTTAGTTTTTCATGTGGTGTTCACTGCTCCGACACTTCATTGTGTACATGGTGTGAACCTGCACATGCCAGGCAAGCACCACAACCACTGAGCAACTGCTCCAGCCCCATGACATAATTCTTATACTTATGAATACATGCATTATGTACATGACAGTAGTACACACAATTACTTATAATAGTACATCCATACTTATATACCCTTAGACTAGATGCTGGAGTGATGACTTGGAGATTAAGCACTTGCATGGCATGGAAAGCACATGGGTTCAAACACCAGCAGCATGTACACAACTAAGTGTCATAGCAATGAAGCACAGATGAAAAACTAAATAAAAATTAATTCATTCTCTCTCACTCTCTCACTCTCCCTCTCACTTTAAAATAAAGGCTTGGAGAATGCCTTGTTTTAACGCAGTACCACTATTTCCCCTTCTCTTCTCTTCCTCCCACCCAGCTATTTTTAGATAGCCATGCCAATAGGATAAACATTAACCTTTTATTTTTTAATAAAGAGAGAATGACAGTGAGGAATGAGGGAGGGAAAGAGAGAGTGAGAGAGACAGATAGAATCAATCATATTAATTTTCACATGGCTTTCATTGCTAATAATTCTTGTATCCTTGGTACTAGCGTTGGAACCCACATCCTCGTACTCCCAGGAAAGCACCCAAGTGGCTGAGACACCACTCCAGCCCAAAATATTAACATTTTTATAAAAGCATACAGTCTAACTTATTCTCAGTCCCCAGCATCCCCCATCCATCCCATTTCTCTTCCCTCTACTGATCGATCTGTTATATGCTAAATACCTTTTTTTCATAGTGAATCCTATCCACATATATATTCACAGGACACTAAAAAAGAAAAAAAAAGCTTTGTGTAGATTTTTTTATTCCCTTTGAAGACCTATTAAATTTCCACATGGAAAGAGATACTGAAACTTTTTATAGGACGTCTTTTCTACAATTTTTTACTCTTGTCCTTAACATGTAAATGGGAAATTAGAACAGAACTCTTGGTATGCTAATTTTAGGGGAATAGGAAAACCATGTGCATTTTAAAGAGGGAGTTTTACTTTTTTAAGGTTGTATTGGTATGTAACAATGCCTAGTTTTATAATCACCTAAGTATTTGTCTCCTATAATTTAGAAAAGTTTTTGAGAAAAGATCTTCCTATATTGCCCAACTTTGTCCTGGACTCCTGGGTTCCAGTGAGTTCTTCTGCCTAAACCTCACCAGGAGCTGGAACTACAGACAGAAACCAACAAGGCTGGCTTACAATTTTAAACAGACAACGTTAGGGTTTACTTAATAAAGGAGTCTCCTTGCAGCACTTTGATTTTGTGTTTCAGAATTAGGTCTTCCCATTTAATTTAAAAATATGTATTAGCATAATAGCTCAGAATTAAATTTTGGCCTATTTTAGAAAGAGTATTTTTTTATCCTTGTAACAAATGTCAACTGATACAGTTGAGTTATGGAATCCTCTGGGTGTTCCCTCATCTTGCTTTCATTTCGAAGTTTCAGAGTTCTATTGTAGGCTTGGGTTATTTATACTAATTTAGCGTATTTTACAGAGGTTTACCTTCAAAAACCCATATGTCTTTCCTGAGTATGGTCGTTTACTCCTACTCCTAATGTATTTATTCACATCTGCCTTGTAAGTCCTCTGAGTGTCTCCATAGTGTTATGTCCAACATTGAAGACATTGACCTTGATCCTTTCCTGAAGCTTTTCTTTGCTGCCATCCTAGTAAATAGTACCTCATAAATGGCTCTGAAACTCCAAACCTGAACAAGTCCAGAAACTCAGCCCTGCTTCATATAACCAAGTTCTGCATTTTCAACAATCTTTCCATGTTTCCTGTCTTATTACCCAGACTTACTGGCTCATAACTTTTTGAAACACCTTGCTTGGTCCTCCTCTACCCACAATATTCATCTGTGTTTACATTGCTCACCCAGTGACATTCAAAATACATTGGTGATAGGCTGGAGAGGTGGCTCAGTGGTAGAGCTGTTGACTGGCATGCACAAGGACCTGGGTTTGATCCCCAGCACCACATACACTATAAAGTAGAGGAAAAACAAAAACCAGATGAAAAAATAAAAATTGACACTCTTTCTCCATTTCTCTCTTTTAAAAATATGTTTGTGATGCTAGAACTTTTCTGCTTTTGGGGTGGATCTACAGAAATTCTCCTTTAAAATGACACATACCATTAGTGTTTTGGCCCTGATCCTCCTGTTTTATCGATCCAACACGTTCCCAGTAATTAGATGGTTTGGTCACATTACCTGGATACACCTGTTTGCAGCATCATTTCATGCCTCATGCCTTTGCTCCTGCTGTTCTGTCTACACTGCTCTTCACACCCTCCCTTTGCACTTCCTCTTGCAAAATATCACCCTATGTTAGCAGCAGTTCCTGAGCTGCCCATGTATAACTGACTGTTCTGTCCTTTGTGGCCTGAACTTAACATATTTCAATTGTAGAATTACTGATTCATTTTCATATATCTCCACCTGTGCTTCAGTATACAACAGATCTGTGTTCTACTTATAGCTGCTCCCAGAACAGAGCCCAGGATTTAACAGACATAGTAAATGCTAGTTGTTTTACTGCCTGTTTGAGTACATGAGTACAAAAGTGAGAAATAATTATATTTTCTCATTTTGGGTTTTCTGGATTTTTTTTCCCTGTTAACAGGAAGGAACAAGAGAGGCAGCAGTCAGAAAAGAAAAAAATGCTAATGCTTCACAACGGCAAAGAGATCTTGGAAATCAGACTTACCATGTCAGAGGATTCAAAAGTGGTAAGTGATTGAGTATCCATGAAAAAAAAATTATGCTTCAATGTTATTGTAAAATATCTATCATTCTTCTTTTTTCCCATTCCTACTTCCCACTCAACATTCCCCTTTTGTGCTCCACTGACCTTACTTTTGTCTTCATGGCATCCATCCTGCCCTTTTGTAACCTTATTTTGTTTTAACATCTGCAAATGACAAAGAACACTTACACTTGACTTTCTGAGTCTGTCTTATTTCACTTAGCATGATGTTCTCCATTTCCATCCTTTTATCAGCAGCATATGCCATAATTTCATTCTTCTTTATGGTTGAGTTAAACTCCATTGTATACATATACCACAGTTTCTTTATCCCTTAGGTGACAAGCACATGGATTGGCCCTGTATCTTGGCTATCGTGAACAACTATGCAGCTGTAAAGATTGGAGTGCATGAATCACTAGAATGCTGATTTTGAGTTTTGGATAAATGGCACTGTATTGTAAAATGATTCCTTTACTAGACTTTGGAGGAATCTCCATACTACTTTCTAGGGCTGTTGTATTAGTTTTATGTCCCACAAACAACATGTATGTGTTTCACAGAGGTGTCAGGAACTGAAGCTCCAAACCTTGGTTTTTGGGTTCTGACGAAACAAAAAAAATTTAAGTGAGACACCAAAAGCCAAGCAAGAGAACCTAGTGATGAGTGGAAAGTAAAGACAGACTCAAGCTCAGAAGACAATCCAGAGAGAATGGGCAGTATATCCAAAGAGAGACAATGAAGGAAACACTGTTGATTCCAAATTTCTTATTGCTTGATGTTTATCAGAGGAACTGGATTCCACCTTTCAGTGTTTGCCAATCAGAAGTTCCGCTTGTCCTCCACACTGGATGCTGGAATTTTTGCCCTTGTTATTCCTCTCCATAAATTTCAAGAACCATTCTATTCAGGGGCAGGGATCCAAGTGTGGGGGAAGGGAGTGGCACTTCATTTACTAATCAGTCCAATGTTAATGTGGGCCTTTGTGTCAGTTGCCAGACAGAATTCAGCTTACTGTGTTGTGCTACTAAAATTTTCTTTTCAGAAATGAATTAAAGAACATATGGCCATAAATCCTAAGTTCATGAGGGCCTCAGTAGACAGTGCCAGGAAGAACCCCTTTGATTTCTTGATGTATTTTTGAATTGGTTCCCTATTTTTCCACATGTTTTTTCTCAGGATTACACATTTTCTTATTCTGTGGGTTACTTGATTATTCACTAAAGGCAATTTTAAAATACCCTACGACCATGATATATGATATTTCTTGGCATTTCACTGTTCATTACTAGCTACTACACAACATGTGTACCTTTTCTCCCACACCATCATAAATGATTTATCATTATTTGTGTTCTGGATGATGACCTTTCTAATTGGGGTGAAGTAAGATAGTAGCATCTTTTGATTGGCATCTTCTGGATTACTAGGGATGTTGAGCATTGTTTCATAAATATGCTGGCCATTGTTCTTTCTTCTTTTGAGATACAATCATCTGCTCATTTAATGAGTGGGTTAGTCAGTGGGTTTTTTTTTCATTTTTCCTATTGGCATTAAATTTATTCAGTTGTTCATATATTCTGGTTATTAATCCCCTCTCAGAAGAGTAGCTGGAAATATGTTCTTCCATTCTTTGCACCCTCTCTTCACACTCTTGTTCCCTTTGGTGTGCAGAAGATTTTTCATTAATTATCATCCCACTTACTGAGTTTTGATTTTCTTTCTTTAGCTTTATGAGTCTTAGTAAAGAGGTCAGTGCCTGCAACAAAGTGTTAGGGTGTGTTTTCTTCTAGCCGATGTAATGCCTAGGTCTTTGATCCACTTTGAGTTGATTTTGGTGCAGGGTGAGAGGTTGAGAGTAGCTTTTATTCTTCCATGTATGGATAGTCCATATGCAAAGCACCATTCATTTTCTCCAGTGTATGCTTTTGGAAACTTTGACATGGATTAGACAAGACTGTATTTATGTGGATCTGTCCCTGTTTCCACTACTGTATTCCCTTGTTTTTTACATCTATTTTTCATCCCAGTACCATGCTGTAGAATAATTGGAGATCAGATACTGTGATGCCTCCTGCATCACTCTTCTTACTCAGGAACTCTTTGACTATCCTGGGTCTTTTATTCTTCCATGGATATGTTAGGACTCTGTTCTCCAGTTCTGTGAAGACCATTATTGGGGACTGCATTGGTTCTGTATATTGCTTTTGGTTATGTGGGCATTTTGATATTATTAATTGTACCTAACCAAGAAAATGGTAGGTCTTTCCCTCTTCTAAGGCCTTTAATTTCTTTCTTCCATGTTTCATAGATTTCATCATAGAGGTCTTTCACCTCCTTAGTTAGATTTATGATTCAGAGGTTTTTTTTTTGCTTTTTAAAATTATTTTTATTAAGGAATTGAGTTATTGTACAATCATATAGGTGTATAAAGTAACAATATGATATGAATTTGCTTCTAAACCAGAGTTACCCCCACATCACCCACACCCCACTGTCTTGATCTATATTTCCCCCCAATAACTGGCATAAATATTTAGATTGTCAATTTTCCAGAATTCCAGAATTGAATAATTGCATAAGTATTATTTGGCTTCTCAGGTGGGGGTGGGTGGGTAAAAAGTATACTGTTTACCACCCACCCCCACCTGAGAAGTATACATTGTTGATTGTCTCCCTAGATCCCTCCCTCTTCCTTCCTCTCCCCTCCCCTCTGCCTATCCCCCCACCACATATCTATGGTTCTCCTAGATTATGTGTTGCTATGCCTTTGCAGGGTCTAATAAATGAGTATGACAACCTTTCACTCAGGCCTGGGTTTTATTCTAGCTTCCACAAATGAGGGAACACATTCAACTCTTTAGAACCTTGAGTCTCTGGGTTTGGCTAACTTTACTTAACATGATTTCTTCCTTTTCCATCCATTTATGTTCAAAGAATGCAATATCATTGTTTCTAATAGCTGAGTAGGTGGAACTGCAGACTGGTACAGCTCCTCTGGAAAGCAGTGTGGACTCCTCAAAAAACTAGAATTAGACCCACCATACAAACCAGCTACCCTCTTCTGGGTATTTTCCAGAGGAGTTAAAATCAACACATTACAATAACATAATAAAATCTATGTTCATAATAGCTCAATTTACAACAGCTAAATTATGGAACCAACCCAGATGCCCCTCACTGGATGAATGGATATATATACATGTATATATACACACACAAAATGGAGTTCTACTCATAGTTTTATTTTTTGATGCTACTATGAATGGAGTAATTTTCTGGAATTCTTTCTTGCCAGGTTCATCATCACAGTATAAGAAAGCTTCTGATTTTTGTATGTTGATCTTGTGTCCTGCTTCTTAGCAGAATTGATTTATCATATCTACTAGTTTTCTGCTTGCTCAGGGTCGTCTAGGTATAGAACCATGTCATCAGCATACAGAGAGAAGTTGACTTCTTTTCCTATATCTACCTTTTTAATTTTCTTGTCTTGACTTATTGGTCTGGCTAGAGTTTCAAGAATCATATGGAAGAGGAGTAGTAAGAGAAAATCTCCTTGTCTTGTTTCTAATTGAATGGAAATGCATTCAGTTTTTCTCTGTTAAATGTGGTGTTCTCTTTGGGTATGTTGTATATAGTCTTTATGGTGTCGAGGTATTTCATTCTTAGTTTCTTCAGACTTTTTAACATGAGTGGGTACGGAATTTTGGTAAAGGCTTTTTCTGCACCTATTGAGCTGCTCATGTGATTGTTGCCCTTGATTCTATTTTTGTGATGACTCACAATTTTATTGATTTATATATATCAAACCAACCTTGCACCATCCCTTGGGTGAATCCAAAGTTTTCTTCATGTACAATCTTCTTATGTGCTTTTTAAATGTGTTTTTAATATCACTTGCTAATATTTTTCTCATATATTTGCATGTATGTTCATCAGAAATATTGGTGGATTCTTTTCTTGCCTTAATGTATCTTTTTCTGCTTTTGGTATGTGGGTATTGAAGGCCTGGTAGGACTCACCTGAGATTCCACCTGGTCATATCATCCCTGACTCTATTTAAGTAGATTCTCTGTGATGGGAAATGACACACCCTGGGGTTTGTTGGTTTCTTGCTGGCTTTCATACTTCACATGATGTGAAACAGATTTTTTTCCCCATCAGAGAGACCCAAGTGTTGGCACATTCTAAAAAGTAGTACAGATTCAGTTTTCTTCTCATGATTTCTCAAATACTGTACTCCTTAGCAACTTACTCCAACCTCCCAGTATTTGCTTTTAGCTTTTATCTGACTGAGAAATGCCACTCAGATTCAATAAACTTATGGAAGTAATTTTTTCCTGTGGTTCTTTCCATGTTAAGAAAAGCAACAGATAAATCGGAGGCTTGTTTATACCACATATAAGATAGAAAAAGTAGCTAGAACTACGAGAGCTTATTAACATCTTCCCCCAGAAAAGGATTAGCAAGAGTATGTACATTGGTTTCTCTTGAGTTCTTCTCCACTGACAGTTGCAGTGCCTTTGCAATGATCCCTTCCTAGATCTATTTCATCTGATTGGCCAGCTGCAAAGTAGGGTACCATAGATCTAGCTCTCTTGTGATAGCTTATTTCATCCTAAACATCTGGAGAAACTGTTGTGCCATAATGGAAAAATATATACAATTTTTAATAAAATTTCCTAGTGCTGTTTTTTTTTCAGAAAAATCATTCTATTCATCTGAAACTATGACCATAAGATAGGGAGTATGTTAATGATACCATCTAAGACGGTTCATCTACAATTATGGGGTTAGACATATCTGTGTGCCTTTTGATTTTGTTTTATTCATATTAGTTTTATACATATAACATCAGAATTCATTTTGACATAAATGCCTAAAATAGGAAACCAACCTAGGTGCCCTCCAATCGTTCTTTACTTTTGTGTGTCAAATATTGAAAAATTTCATTCCTTTCGCTTGCTTTTGGTAAATATGAAGAAAAGAAATTCAAATTTTTAATTGCCCATCAATAGTGTACATTCTAGGATCTTCTACATGTATGATCCCAAAGAAATATTTTGTGGTTTCCATACATTTTTCATTAATGCATTATAGTTGTACATATTGATGGGATTTGTTTTTACATTCTTGTACATGCAGTGCATATAACAATATAATTTGGCCAATATCTCTCCAGGGCACTTCTACCCTCCCTCCTTTTCTGCCTCCCAACCCTGTCTTCCTTTCCTCTACTGATCTCCTTTTGATTAATAGTAGATCCAGCTCCACCTGCTTTTCCTTCTCCCTCTCTAGCTTCACATGAGAGAAAACATATGAACCTTGATCTCTGAGTTTGACTTATTTCACTTGACATGAAACTTTCTAGTTCTGTCCATTTTCCTGCAAATCCCATAATTTCTTTAGTCTTTATGAGGGAATAAAATTACAGTACACACACACACACACACACACACACGCACGCACAGTGGAATATTTTCTAAAGAAACCTCAAGTTTCATATTTTTCAGTTTATAATATGTTTCTGTTATTGACTGACAATGCATTTTATCTTTTTCTTTAATAGCCAGTGAGCATTCTGAAGAACAGACTTCTACCAGGTAGGGTATTACACTTTTTACAAAGGCTTTTATGTTTATTAATTAGGTAATGTAGTGAAAACAAACCAATATGTGTTCAGTGTCTTCTCTGTGCTAAATACGATATTGTACGCTCACATTTGTAATTCCTTATAGTCTACTCACCAAAAAAGCTTTGCAAATTATGCATGCAAGCACAACTTATATTTTACTTGTTAGGTTGCTGTTAATCAGAGTTGTTAATTAACCCATGACTCTATAATTAAAAGGTATCTGACTCATGATGTGACTGAATGTCAGCCTGCTCTGCTCCCAATTCTGGTCTCTGGTCCGCATATATTGATATGGACTGTGCCATCCCAGGTTGAAGATGCAGTTCCATATCAGATCAATACAGAAAATCAAATTCACATAACACATAGTTATCTGCTTTAGAATTTCCCGAAAAGCCCAGTCAGAATGGAAGATTTGAGAATTGAATTGGTAACCAGCACATTGATTTTACCCTCTGTTTCTGGACTGATGTCACTTACCTATGGACATAGGGCTATAGAGTTTACATTAAAAAGATCATGCATGTCCTAGAGAGGGTTAGTTTCATTGAAAGCAATGACTATGTTTGGACCATGTTACATGAATTATACTTGGCTTCTACTTAGTTGATATGTCAATCGACTTCTCCACTTACTGATTATCCATTTTGGTTTTCTCTTTAAGATTACCGCCCTAATTAATTTCATGAAGTGTTTTTTCTAGTCTATTTTTCCTTTTCATGACTATAATATTTTCTTGGTTTTTCTAAACCTTTGTTTTCTGTTCTTCGTGGTTTTCGATTCTTTTCTTCTCTTTTTCATTTCTAATATGTATTTTTAAGTTCCTAAAGACACAGCATGGCATATAGAATTTTAGAATTTTAAGAAATCTTAGCGAGTAAGCAAAATTCCTTCTAATACTTTGACCTATGTTTAACACCCTGGTGAAATGTTTGTTCTCCTAGAGAACATGAAACCCAAAGATGTTCAAGTGACTTCTCTAGATATGGAACATAGAGAATTGAGCTCTGTGCCCAGATACTTATTTCAAGGCCAAGTACTTTTCTTTAGTATCATTTTATAGGTATTTTAACAAGAGAAGGGGGAGTGATTTGAGTGAACACAGTGCAAATTGTAAGAATCAAATTAATGGGGAAAGGGCATGTTTTGAGAGAAACACTGGATTGAGTAGGAATGAGGGGTTTGGAAAAGAAAGCAGACTTTGGGGTTTATGAAAGGTTTGGTAGAGAATATGCAAGAATTAGGGAGGTGGGATTTTGGAAGTGATCCAGAAAGTCACATTTAAATGGGGGAACAAGGCAGTCCTCAAGAGATTGTTGGGTTTTGTTTGTTTAGTTGGAGAAACTAACAAACTTGAAAGATGTCTAAATAATTTGAAATCCTGGAAAGAGTCTCTGTAGCAGAGAGGCATGTTGTATCATCTACTCCCACCTCAATTCACAGATGGTGGCTCAGAGCCCTTTGAGAATCAGGAAGACTGGAAATGCCTAGAGAACACTGCCCTGTGGCCCAGGGCAGGTGCCACCTCTCCTCTACCTATTTTCCCAACTCACTGATGTCCTTCTTATGTACATGTAGGTTAGGACAGGGATTGGATTGGCTGGATAAACAGCTGTGAGACTTCCTTTGAATAGTTGGAGCCATGCCGATGCTGAGAGCAAGTGATTGAGACTCTATTTAGTTTGTTATCCAGGAGCAGGGAAATAGGGAGCTAATATGTTATTGGTCAAATGAGTCCAAAGGTATTTTCAGGAATGTGTCGGTTTGTAGACCACAGTTTTATAGGATGGTGACTGCTACTGAATCCTGCAGAAAAAGGACCTGGGGTTCCCACAGCAAGGAAGATAATCATATAGTACTTAAGTAACAAATGTTACAACCATCTGGACTTTGTTATTTCTGGCACTTTTACCTGTGTGTGATCATGCCTATGAGGGTTTTTCAACATGTGCTGGTTTAGGTGGAACTGAATAAGAGTCTGTTAATGGGTAAGACTATAGCAATATTTATCAGCAGATAATTGCTCTATGCAATTCTGTTGTTCTGAAGAACTAAATCTATTTTGGGGTGATATTCATGATTAACAAATGTTGTGCATTTTCTAGGGATATTCAGCTTTTCATGGTTATCAGAAAAATGTCAGCTAAACAATGTGATGTCATAATATCCTACTATATTGAAGAATGATTTATTCAAAATATAATAGCTAACTCTAGCACTGGAAGAAAAAGACATTCTCCTACAATATTGTTAAATGAAACTTATAGTTTCTGAAAGATGATTTACTAACATTATGGAAGCTTCCAATATGTCATACCTATCATTACAATATGGTATTCAACCATTGAGTGATATGGTGTTTATAGTGTATGATTATTTCACAGTTAAGGTTTATTTAAAGCATTTAGTTAAATGATGCATCTTAAGCTATTTTTGCTCTAATAGTTGTGAATCTGATGAGTTGCAGAAGGAAGATTCCTACTACATTGCCATTCCACTGTTACCAGAAAAATATTAGCTATTAGATTTACATTTTGTTCCCAATGCATGAGTGCACAACTGTAGGACCTTCAAGTTTGCTAACGTATTGCACTTCAGGATTCATATCCTCAATGGATAGAAAATTGCTTCATGCACTGCAAGTAGCTACTCAATAACTATATACTTAAATCCGTAAATGACGTTTACCCTCAGTGTATTATTTTAAGAACTGGACTAATTTTTACTGAGGTAAAAAAAGTTTACTGATTCCATACCTGGAAAATATATGCATTTTCATTCTTTTAGCTTCTCCTAATAAGCTGTCTTTTCTGTTAATGTTTTTTATATTTAAACAGAAAATTCTAAATCTGTGTTTACCTATTCTTTAGATTTTGTGGTATTTGTGATATTTCAATTTTGGTAAAATGTATCAAAGGTCTTGAAAACTTCATTTGTATTTCATTAAGAAAAAATAATAAAATGGTGGAAAATTTAATGGATTTCAAACATTGTCAAAGAATTGTGAGACTTCAGTGTCTGAAATGAAAATTAAAAACTGAATTTGCAGCTTTTTATGGCAAGACAGAGCTGTGTTGGTCAAATCACAAATTCTTTTTTTTTAAGAGACAGAGACAGTGAGAGAGACAGAGAAAGAGGAGCAACATTATTTAGTTTTTCACATGGCCTTAGTTGCTCCAACACTTAGTTGTGTATGTGGGGCTGGGATTTGAACGGGGGTCCTTGTGCTTGCCAGGCAAGTGCCGAAACTGCTGAGCCACTGCTCCAGCCCTGGTCGCAAACTCTTCTAATACAGCAGCCTGCTTATCTCATACAGGGGTTTGGAAAGAGCAAAGTTTAAAGACTGGTTGACTTTCAGAAGGTAAGTAGGTTGACATCTGTAGCAGCAGTATGGTTCTTCAAGAGACTCCCTTGATGATTGGCACTCACAAGCTGCTGATGGGAATGAATTTGTCTCTGATAGACATCTTTCAGGAAGCCATGGCTGACATTGATTGGTTGGTAAGCAAGGATACTGGTCATTGACTGAATAAGTATAAAGTTGGTTGGGGGTAGCCACTTGTTATCTGGCAACAGGTAAAGTCCTTTCCTAAGTGTAAGGCAACACTAAGCAGGCATTTTATATTTAAAAGTTCATTGAAAACTATTTCACATTCTAGAATTACAGACTTATTTCTGAAGTTTGATTCAAGAAGAAACGTTTAATAATTGCTATTAGGAATATCCCCCTTTATTTTATAGACGCTTAGTCTTAACTAGAAGAGTTACCATCATACCATTTTGTACACTGTTGTTGGGGGAATTTTGTTAGTGTTTTCATCCTTTTAGGGACTCATGCTTTCCTTCTAACATACATTATCCAGTGAGAAATTTCAGATTCTTGGTAATATGTGTGTGTATTTGATAGTAATATCGTGAGTATTTCATGTTTTTATTCCATAACAAAGTAATTATAATGATCTATGGCTAAATTCAACTACAAACTTGTTAGGATTCTACATTAGCCAAAAATACAAAAGTTACTAAATCATTTTATTTTCAAACAAAATTGTAACTAATAATAATATTGTACTTTGTAACTATTTGCAATGACATCTGAGTATTTTAAAACTATTACTGCCTCTGGGATGTTTTTCCTAGTTCTCCTTTCATGTAATATGTCCCCTATCATTTGAAAGCAAAACAGAGAAAGAGCGGATCAATTTGCATTAATTTTTGATCTGGCCTTCCTTTCTCCAACATTTAGTTATATACATGGTGCTGGGGCTTGAACCCGGTTCCTTGTGCGTGCAAGGCAAACACTTTAACTACTGAAGCTGTACTCCAGCCCTTCCCCTATGATTTTAAAACAGCACTTAAATTTAACATTATTGTATTTAAAATCAAAACCATAAAGATAGCACATTCCTAATTATTACTGCCTTTTTTAGCAGTCATTGCTTCTAGACTATGAGGTACAGACTTTCATTGTAGCAATCCTGTTTTATCCCTTTAATTTTGGGTGTTCTGCTCATGAAACCTGGGGTGTCACACAACCTAAGCAAGTGTTCTACCACTCAGTCACATCCCTAGCCCTTGCTTTCAAGCTTAGTGCAGCATTCATGTCTTTTAACTTCCTTCTTTATATTTTCTACTCTTCCTTTCAAGTTCCTAGGAAAGTACCTAACCTTTGTGCTTACATTCTACCCTCTTAGAATGGTTTTCTGGTACATTTTTTACTTGGCGAGATCATCTTTCATATTGTACCTCTTTGAGATAGCCTTTCTTGTGTGCAAGCATAACGTTTCAGATACTACAATGTATCATAATTGTGTACTTACTTGTTTTTGAAGCATGAATTATGCATTTTCTTATATAATTCATAACTGGTGCTTTGAATTAATGAATAGATGAAGATGGGGAAGAGTTGGGATCTTAGCAACTTTTTTATTCTTTACCAGTAGAATTGTTCAGTCATTTATTATTTTGTGGATTTTTGAATTAGTTGTCCTGCCTTGCCTATGAAGAAAGTAAAGAAAAACAAAAACAAACAAGGGACCTCCAGAGAATCTGTGATTCCACCAGTGTTTGGGAAGGACGAGTCACTACCGGTGTGCAACAAGTGAACGATGCCCAGAGTTTAAGTGAAACACTTCAGGATGAAGGAAGGTAAATGTACAAATTCTTCATTTCCCTGTGAAAGGATGCTAGCAGTAATTACTTCTTTTGGAAATGAAAAAAAAAGTAGTGTAGTCTCATGACCAAATAAAGAGAATCATCATTTGTATCTGTGCTGCTGACAGATTGTCTGAGATGAGGACAAGAGGCTTTGTGTGACAAGGGAGCAGTCAAATGGTCAGCATGGAAGCCTGTCCATAGTGGATAAGTGCAGCCAGCTCCTTAGACAAGTTTTACTGGGAAAGACAGTAGAACAGCGGGCAGTGAGTAATCAAGAATGTGGTACTTAAAAGAGATCTTTTTCTGCATTAAAATAGAAAATTTTAGAGTACTTTACATGCTGTTTATTGGATTAATTCAGAAGTGAAGAACATTTATGTAATTAAATTTAGTTTGCTTTTACAAGTATTAGAAAGCTTGACAAGTTATTTCTGGGGTATTTATAATATGGTAATTTCCTTAGAACTTCTATTCATGTGTATACATTTACAGATACATACTTTTGCTCATGTACACAAATATATGACTAGGTATTTACGTTCATATAAATATATTCCTGTATTTGACCAGAAGATGAATTTCTCTATAAGAAATAAATATTTTTTTTACTGAAGTGGATTTCAAAAATTGTCTCATTATAATCTTTTTATTTTTATTGCTATTTTTCTTTTTCATTGTTCTTGTTTCTTTTTAGATACACAAGCTTTAGAATATGCAATGACATTAATATAAAAGCATGGAGTATAACTTGCTCTAATTCAGTCCACAATATTTGCCCTTCCCCTCCCTTCCTCCCAC
>PVKS010039612.1:0-17136 GCA_004027875.1 Aplodontia rufa | reverse complement strand
GACCTTTAACTATCTGATATTTGATAAAGAGGGCAAAAGCATAGTGTGGAAGAATGATAGACTGTTCAACAAATGGTGTTGGACAAATTGTACAGCCATATGTAGACAACTGAAATTGGATCCTCTCACCCTGCACAAAAAATAAAATCAAAATGGTTCAAGGATCTGTATATTATACTAGCAACTCTACAATTGCTTGAAAAAAATAGAATAAACATTACACGACATAGGGGTCGGCACAACCTTCCTTAACAAGGACTCCCATGGCGCAAGAAGTAAAATCAAGAATAAATGCATGGGATGCAACTAAACTAAAAAGCTTTTGCACAGCTAAAGCTATAGTAAAGAATCTTAAGAGAGAACCTACAGAATAGGAGAAAATTTTTGCCTGCTATACCTCAGACAGAGGGCTGATATCCAGAATATACAAAGAACTCAAAAAATTAAATACCAAAATTACAAATAATCCAATTAATAAATAGGCTAAGTAACTAAAAAGAAGCTTCTCAACAGAGGAAATCCAAAAAGTCCATAAACATATGAGAAAATGCTCTACATCACTAGCAATCCGAGAAATGCAAATCAAAACTTCACTGAGATTCCACCTCACTCCTGTCAGAGAAGCAAAAATGAAGAATCAGAACAATGAAAGACACTGGAGGGGATGTGGGAAAAGAGGAACACTGTTACGTTGTTGGTGGGACTGCAAACTGGTACAGCCACTCTGGAAAGCAGTGTGGAGACTCCTCAAAAAATGAGGGCTGGAACCACCCTATGACCCAGCTATCTCACTCCTGGGTATTTTCCCAAAAGAACTAGAATCGGCTTATTATAGAGATACAGCTTCATCAATGTTTATAGCGGCTCAATTTACTATAGCTAAATTATGGAACCAACCCAGATGCCCCTCACTTGATGAGTGGATTCAAAAACTTTGGAACATATATACAATGGAATACTACTCAGCTATTAGAGAAAACAATATTATGGCATTTGCAGCCAAATGAATGGAGATGGAAAAATTTTTGCTAAGTGAAGTATCCCAAACTCAGAGACTCAAGGGCTGAATGTTTCCTCTCATTTAAGGAAGCTAGAATACAAGTGAAAAGAGTATGATAGATGGCTAACAACTACCTTAATATGTATGAATTTTTACATGCACATGGGGAAATTTCCTAGGTTCCTGGGGGACGTAGGGAGGGGGTAAGGAGGGGGAAGGGAATAGGAAGGACATCAAGGAGACCAAAGGGAGGTAGTATGGTGGAATCTAATCAGAGAAGAACCCCGACTTCCAGGAGAAGTCCAACTAACTTGGGGCTTAAGTAGGGGAAAACATGGAACCATAGGGAACCCAAGGTGGGTAAACTATGGACTGGCACAAGCCTTGGCTTATTCTGTCATTATACTTTTGTCCTTGATTGTTTGATGATGACTCTCTCCTAATTGTAAGACCATGTTTAAGGAATAAAAAGTTTAAAATTTTTTTTTAATTTTTAAAAATTTTTTTTATTTTTGAACAACCATACAAGTTTTTTAACAAAATAATATAAAATGTGTATATATTCTGGATATTGTAATTACCCCCAGGAGTGCCACCCCCCAATTACCCTCCCTTATCCCACCCTTCCCCTTCCCACTATATCTCTAAAAAAAGTATTAGGTTGTAAAACATTACATTTTATCTGGATTTAACACATGCTAATAGACCAACTTTCTCACTGTCCAGGGTCTAGTCCGCACCTCCACAGATGAGTGGAGACAATCAACACTTAGTTCTCTGGGTTAAGCTGATTTTACTCAGCATGATCTCATGGACTGGAGCCAGGTCTTTCAATTCTATATTATCAGCAGCTCCTAGCACAGAATCTATCATACACTAAAGGTTTAACAATTTTTTAAAGTGAATTAAATTATTTGTTGACTTTATTATCTCTTCTCTGTGTTTGCATTTTGATTTAATCTTTAATTTTTATTTAAACTTTAATGAAAGTTTCTTTTTGATTAAACATCTCAAGTTAGAAATATGACACCAATGCACCCAAATATCAGGAGGACAATTCAATAACCTGTTTACAACAATGCCCAAGGAATAACTACCTGTCTATTCTTGATGAGGTCTATCTCTCACCTAAGAGAATAAGGAGAGGAAGTGTAGGTTTTAGAATTGAGACAGGGTAATTATCCTTGCTGAAGTGGGGATAGTGTTGTATATAGCCAAGAAATAAAATGCAAACCATAAACATTGCCCCTTAAAAAATTAAAATCTGTCTGGAAGAAGCAAAAGACAATTGAAACAATTAAGCGACTAAAAGGTATAATCAAGTCACACACTTCTTTACATAATGGAACTATTTTGACAATGAGTGATAGAAGGTATAATATTGTTCTACATCACAAAACCACATCAGTGTCATTATCCTTTAGTTTTGTTAAGCTATCCTGAGGGAAGGCTTCTAGCCTGAATCTTTCTGACTAGTTATTCCCTCCCTGCTTGTCTGAAAGCATCCTCTACTGAACCAGGTGATGTGGCAGAAGCTGGTAGGGCGTTTAGCCTGCATCCATGGACTTGATCCACTGAGGCACCTTTCAAAGATATTGGAGCAGTAGCCTTTGAAAGGAATCCATGGTTTGTCTTAATGGAGAGGAAAATTCAAATGATAACACTGCTTTTCTTCTCTTTACCCATATGTGAGAGTTTGCCATTCACACTGTGAATGCGTGTAAAGGCCAGAAAGTAACTGTGAAATAGTGACTTCAGACAGATGGGCTGAAGCTGAAGACCACGCATGTCTGACACGCTTGGCATTTTCACGCAGTCTTTGCTTGCTTTAGCTCCTCAGGCTGGAGGAGGCTGCATCTCCTACTTGTCACTTTCAGTTCTCATCTTCATGGGGATTCTGTTTTCCAGATCTAGAAGATATCAGGAATTATTTTTTATTAAGGGGGGGATAGTCAAAAACAAAAATAAATGATTCCCATATTCTGTAAAGAGGTAAAGCTGTTTATAGGAGGCATTGAAGACTCAGAAGCTTTTACTGTTTTTTTTTTCATTTTTCTAAATCCAGGTGAAGATAGTAAAACACTTGAGAATGAAAGGACAGAAAGTCACATCAAGCAAGGAATGCATTCATTTCATGATTTTGTAAATCAATTGGCTGAGTTCATGTTTCAAGTTTTCTTATAGATTGTGCTTTTACCAGTCAAAATGACTATCATTACAGAGTTTAATACCAAACACTCATGGAGTATATTCAAACTGTGAAAACTAGAAAGGAATGAAGAAAGGAAGGGAGGGAGGGAGGGAGGCATGGGCAGAAGGAGTGAGGGAAGAAAGAAAGGGGAAGGAGGAAAATCATTAAGATTGAAACAAAAAAGCTAGAATTCTTATACCTTCTTTTTCATATTTAAATATGGGAAAGTGGATTTCTTTAAAAAATCAACTAAATTTACACTGTCACCTAAATGTATACAAGATAAATCTTTAACTACTTGTTCTGTGTCTCTATTCCATTCTTTCCATCTTAACAGTAAGCAAAAGACTGGAAAGACTATATAGATAGAGGCTAAGAATATGGTCTTTGGAATCAGTTTCTTGGGTTCCAGTTACCATCGATCTCTTACCTACTGGGTAACTAGTCTGCGCCTATTACTTCCTAACACTATCCTTCAGTTTCCTCAGCTATAAATCTGGAACGTGACTACAGCACTTTACTCACAAGATTATTGCAACTATCAAGTACAATAATACAGTAAAATAATTAAACAGAGACTAGCACATAACAAGTGTTCAATAAATGAGACATTCTAATCTCAGTTCATTGAATCCTCCATACATCTCTCTGTTCCTTCTCACAACTTAATTCCTGACTCTTGCTCTTCTATTGCAAACAGAATGGCTCTGCTTCCAAACAATTATCTTGATATTCCTGGATCCTACAAGACCAATTATCCTTCCATCCTTCTTACACCCTAACCTTGTTCTCCAACAACTTGGGAAATCTACCATGCGCATAAACCAAGTTGATAAAATAACAGATTGAGAGAATATACTTATAACCTATATTAACAAAGAAATGTACAGAAATGTTAAAGATTCCTACCATTTGCTAAGAAAAACAAATTCAATATGAAAGTAACCAAAATGGAAGGAAGAAACAAGAAGAAAGTGAAAATGGAATATCAAAAAGACATATGAAGGGCTGGAGCAGTGGCTCAATGGTTACGGCGCTTGCCTGCCATGCGCAAGTATGTGATTTCAAACTCTAGCACCATGTATACAGTGAAATGTGAGAGCAATGAAGGCCACATGAAAAACTAAATAAAGTTTATTCTCTCTCTTTCTCTCTCGCTATCCCTCTTTAAAAAAAAAGACATATGAAAGTGATCAGGAAAATTTTCACAGTAGTGAAACATCCCATACTCCAGAGATGGGCAATAACTCAATATCAACATTTACCAAGTGCTGGTGAGGATGCTCAATGTTTTGGTAGAAGTTTAAGTTGGCATATATACTATACACACATACTTCACAGAAAATGTTGGCAACGCCCAGTATAGCCAAAGGTGGATGGAACTTGAGCACTAGACGCAGTTGAGTGTCTGTCAGCTTTCTCCTCCAAACCTTAGCATTTTAAACAGAAGCCTGATTTTCTTTGCCCTATCATTCCTTCTTCAGTATTACCATGTGTTACATTGGAAGAAGATGACCCCTCCCATTCCAGCAACAGGCTTGATTTTCTTTTCTAAAAGTGGTTACACTGTCATTGAAAGTGGTCCAATTGTAGTCAATAGATTATGATGGGTCATTGTCTGGGGGTGTTCTGGAGAAAGATCAGGATTCCTAAGAGATTGCTTTAGGAAAAATAGCTTTCCTTCTGCACACGGTTGTCTTTGGATGTCATGTTTGCAAATGATATGATCATTTGGCCACCAGCCTGACAAAGAGGTCACACCCAGGATGACTGGGTAGAAGATTGAAAAGAATGATTTCTAAATAACTTTACCGAGTGTTGAATAAAACAACTCTAAATTCCAACCCCAACCCCAAACCTCTTTTCAAGTAAAATAATAAATGTTTTCATTTCTAAGTCAGATTGAACTGAACATTTTGCTCTTCATTAGAAATATCAGTCCACACTGGGCACAGTGGCGCATGCCTGTAATGCCAGCAACTTGGGCAGCTGAGGCAGGAGGATCTCAAGTTCAATACCAACCTCAGCAACTTAGCAAGAACTCTCTTTCAAATTAAAACATAGGGCTGGGTTTATGGCTAAGTGGGTTCAATCCCTGATAACAACAACAACAAAAACTACCAATCTACTTGTAGGTAATAGCCTACAGAACACCAGCTCAGCTCAAGCATAATATACATGGTTTTTATATCAGAGATGCATTTGTAACCATCTTTACAAAATACTCAAAATAGAAGCAATCAAATTTGTCTGTTTTCCATTGAATTGTTAAATACATTTTAGTCTAATCTTACCATGGAAACCTATAAAACAATTAAAGTGTTAAAGTGAATATATTTGGTATATTTTTACAGATATGAGTATATACCAAAATCACAATGAAGAATGAAAAAAGTTACTAACAATATGTGTAACATACCATTTGTATAAATTTTACAAACACAGAAAACAGTACTATTTTGGGCCAGTTGGCATGAACATATGGAATAAACATATAAAAAGTGGTTAGTAAGAACACATAAACTCATAATAGAGGGAATAAACAGGAAATGTTACAGTTAAAAAGAAAATTTCAAGTATATCTTATATTCTCCTTCTTTTAACAAAGATGAAAATCACATATGAAGAAATGTTAGCATTTGCTCGTTCAGCTTAATGACAACATGGGTAGGTCCACTTTTACTCTCTGATATTCTGTGTACATAAAATAATTTACAATAAATATTTTCAAAAATAAAGTAAATTTTAAGATAAAGCAAATTAGGAAAACACAGAAAAGAGAGTTAGGAAATGAAACTGGGGGTGAGATTATCTTTCCCTATTAAATTTAGATAGTTCTTTACTCCTTGGGTGTTATGAGAAGAACAGATTTCATTTATAGTTCCTTTTAAAGAGAGAATTTGAAGAGGAACAAATTCAGTCTCTCTAATGCCCTTCTGTTTCAGGCCATCATCTCCCTGTTTGTGGTATCTTCTCTAAGGAGACTCAACAGTAAGGTAAATCACCCTAACCACCCCCACAGAGGAATTCCCAGCTTCCCCTGTGTCTTTGGAAAGTTTACAGTAGGTTGAAAATAAATACTAGCAAATGAAACTTCATGAGAACACACACTCCTGGATTCTTCACACCCTTCCTGATGACATAGAGCTTCTCTTTCTAGCTCCAACCTACAGTCCAATACTGCTTCCTAAAGTCAGTTGAAAATAATTGCCACGGCACTAATTTAGTGTGGGCCTTATCCATCCTTGACTCTTTTCTGCATGCTTTGAGCGATACTCTTCCCTGATGAAGTTTTCATTACTACCTATACCCTTGGCCTTTCAAACACATCACTCCACTTTCTCCTGCATCCTCTGTCCCAGACCAGGCTCAAGCTTTCCTTTTGGACTTCTCTGTCCAGTTACATCAAGCTGAACACGTTTCTTCACCCAACAGAAGGATGAATATGGTTAGAGTCAGTACTAATAATCTATAAATGGAAGCTGTAAAAGATAGAAGAATGATTAGCTTGCTAGGACTGATCATTGAAATTCCTTTAAAGATGACCTAAAACTTTTAACTTTCCTCTCATTGGGCCTGAAATTTTTGACACTCTTTTCATGGGGACTTGAAGTCTATAATTCCTTTATTTGAATATTTATGAATGCTATGATTGCTTTGACTTAGAAAATGTGACAAATGTTCTGACTGCAAAATCTTGGTTGTAAACCTCAAATCACTGATAGCTTCAGTTTCCTTACTTTTAGCTGTCTCTGCAAGTCCTACCACCATATGAAAAGTCCAATTGCCTCCTGGCCACCATGCTGGGAAGGACATGAAGTAAGTGTTCCAGGTACCACTCTCAGGATAGCAGTCTACCAATCATCCCCATCAGGTGCCAGAGTTGTGACCATCTATGACCCTCTCGACTAGTCCACCCTCTAGTACAAACATTGAAAAAGAAAAGACACTGAGCCCTGCTCCAATATCTAAACTGCAAATTATGAAATAGAATAAATGGTTTTAAAACACTAGGCTTTGGAATTTGCTTTGTAAGAGTAGACAACCATATAACTCCTTCCTACTTAGAGCTATTTAAAGGGGCTCCTGGACCTATGGTTCTCACTTGTGTAACATTTTTCCAGTTATTATAAATTACTAAAATTAATTATACACTTCCTCATTGCTAAAAAAAAATAATTATATCAAATAAAATTTCAAGATCTCAACTTTTTTCCTACCTTCATTCATTTCCCCATGTTAAAATTAACCACTCTTTCTGTTAATGTTATTATTGTTTCTAATTTTTGCTAAATAAAATAATATTATAGTGAATAGCCTTGTATGTGTATGAAAACTCTCTATAAATATTGGATTCATAGAAGTAAAACTTATGAGCTGAAGGGTATTAAATTATGATACAAAATATCAGGTTGCTCTCCAAACAATCTTAAAATTTTTACCCAATGATGTTGTCAACATTTTATTATATCTGGTTCTACAAACACTGGCAACCCTTGAACATTGTCAATCATTTACATTTTGCTACTTTGAATGGGTAAACATGGTAGTTTCTTGTTTTAACTGATATTTCTCTGATTGCCTCTGATGTTTGAAGGCCTTTCCAGTTTGTTACTACGTATGGATTTATTCTTCAGTGTATTTACTGTTTATAATCCTTTTTTAAAAATCTAGTAGATTGCTTCGTCTTTATTGATGTTTGGCAGCTCTTTGTATTCTGAAAATTAATTTGTTCTCTGTTCTACATGCCACAAATACTGTTTTATAATCTATGATTATGTCTTATTCACTAATTTGTTTATTCAAGAGAAATTTAGTGGACACTCTGTGTCAGATATTATTCTAGATTCTGGGAATATAGCTGCAAGACAAAGTTCCATTTCTTAGATCTGAAGCGTGGAAGGTATACAGTAAAGAGATGGCACAAATTTAATACTATATAAATACAATAGAAAAATAATCAAGGGAGATGAAAAATATGGGCAAGGAAGACACTACTTTAGATAGTGTGGTCAAGGAGGTCATCTGAGTACTGAAATTATGGTATCTAGAGGGAAAACAGTCCAACAAGACAAACTAACCTGTGCAAAGACCTTGAGTTGGGAGCATGCACTCCATGTTCCAAAAACTACAAGAAGACCAGTGTGCCTAGAGGACTCCAAGTAAAGAGAAGGATAGTAGGACACCAGTCTGGAATGACAACCTAGAGCAGAGAACATAAGGTCTTGAGAATTATGGAGAGTCAATTTTCGCTTCACTGAAAAATTGAAGCATTAGGGATGTTGTGTAGGGGAGTGATGCAATCTGATTCCTCCCTGGCAAAGGTGCTGACAGGTTTCTGTGCAGAACAGATAGTGTGTGCAAGAATATGTAGAAGAATGTTTGGAAAGAGTGGGAGCAAAACTATATTACTGCAACACATAATGAGACTCAAACAAGAGATGCCTGGACTCGGTGTTTGGTAATGCAGGTAGTGAGAAGTCACTGGATTATGGATATGATATAAATGTGAAGTTGAAAAGAGCAGTTGATGGGATATTAGCAGAAAGAGAAAAGAAAATTCCAAGATGTTCTGCCTAAACACAAGGTGAGCAGTGGTTTGTCAAGATGAAGACGAAAACAAGGAACCACTTGAACTTGTTGACTTTGAGAAGCCTGTTCATGTAGGCATTGGTGTGGGCTGCAGGTCAAGAAAGAGGTGACTCCAGTTGGTGGTAGTTAGCTCAGTCATCAGAACATGGCTAGTATTTAAGGCCATGGAACTTATGGATGTCAGCATAGGCAGGAAAGTGAAGTTAACTAAGACTTAAGTCCTGGCATTCCAAAGTCTATGAGGGGTAGAACAGGAGGAAGATGCCTCACTGGGGCCTGAGAAGAAATGATCAGTGGGATAGCAGTAAAACCAGGAACCTACCAGGTCCCAGAAGCCAAGTGAATTACTTAGAACAGGGCTTAGTGCACATGGAATTAATTGCTATTATTATTTCTTTCTTTCTTTTTTGTTTAAGTCTTTGTGGTCCCCGAGCAGTACTTTGTGCTTTGATCTCAAATAGGTCTAGGTTCTATGACAGCTTTGAACAGCAGAATATAGCAGGAGATACTGCAATGTCAGATTCCAAGCACAGTTCTGAAGTGATGCAGTACATTATATCAATGTGAGGATTTAAAAGGAACTATTATATTTAGAAATATGAAGGTCATTTGTTTACTTTGAGAAGAGAAGTTTTACGAAGGGAGATAAGATTCTAAAGGAATTGGTCTCTAAGGAGACTGGCAGAGGAGATGAACACATCAAGTGTGACTTAGAGGAATTTTGCTCTGACTGAAGAACAGAAAAATAGGAAAATGTGAGACCAAGGGAAGACTTCTTTTATTTTTGGAATATGAGCAATGTTCTGCTTTGTTGGAATGGTGATGGCTATGAGCTAATGCAGAGTGTAAGTTAATGATAGAGAAGAGACAGAGGACAGTTTATAAAACAAAGTCCTGAACAGATGAGCAAAGATGCATCCAGTTCACGAGTGGAAATTCAGAGTGTGGATAAGAGTAAGATCATTCATCCATATTTTGCAACAAAGCAAAATATGCTAGTATAGAGCCAATGGATTGGGAGGGAGGACAAGGACATTTGTACTGATTGATTTATTCTATTTCTTTCAGTGAAATGAGAAGGTCATCAGTTGATAAGGAAGGGAAAGGAGTGGGTATTGGGGTTTGTAAAGAGAGAGGAATGAGTGACCTATTTGCTTTAGACAGTGTGATTTCAATAAGAAACTTTCCAGGGCACCCCTTAGGGGGACCACTGGTCATGTGTGTTCCTGTTAAAGTTGGTCTGGTGTTTTCATAATCTTTGCTGTCTCCAGCAATTGTTTATGTTGTTTATGGCATCTTAAATCACATAGAGGATTTTCTTCCCAAATTTGCTTATATTTCCTTTATGAATTCTACAACTTGCATATTCTTAAGAAAGCCCTGCTGCCACCTTAAAACTACATTTTATAAAAAACATTCTGTTACTTTCTCCTAGTATTTCCATAATAAAAATTATGGGTTTAAAAATTCCATATGGAATTTTGTGTGCACATAATTGTCTAACTTTATTTTTTTTTCAAATAGCAAATAAGATATTCTGAGGTGATGCTTAAAAAGTCCACTCATTCTCCTCTGAAATAGCACCTTAATCAAGTGCATGGGTTTATATTTGGACCTCCATGGTTGCCTCGTTGTTTGTTCTTTTTTTTTTAATACTGAGAATTGAACCCATGTCCTTACACATGCAGGGCAAGCACTCTACCACTGGCTACATCCTTAGCCCCTTCATTATTCCTTAATCTACTCCCGCATTATTATCATTAGGATTTAATTATCATGGTATTTTTCATTATCTGCTAGTAAAAGTCACATGCAGATTTCTTTTTCAAAAGTTTCATGGCAGACCTTGGGAATTTTATCTTCCAGCTGAAAATTATCTTCCAGATGAGTCCAGTTCAGTATAATAATCACCTTGTAAAATATCATTTAAAATCCTGAAGGGGTTTTGATCTGGATTTAATTGAATTTATGGATTAATTTGGGGAATTTAGCATTTATAATCTGCAGATTTTTTGTAGAGAATCCTGTTAGCCTCAATATTTATTTGGGTCTTCTTTTAGGTATTTAAAAATAGTGTTATAGATTTCTTTAATGAAAAAGCTCCATGATGTTTTAAAGGTGTTTTCTGGTTCTGACACTTTCTACATGGCATCTTGGGTACATTAACCTTTTTTTTTTTTTTAAGAGAGAAGGACGGTGAAAGATAGAGAGACAGAATCAATTTTTTATTGAGTTTTTCACATGGCTTTCATTGCTCTGACACTTAATTGTGTACACGGTGCCAGGGTTTCAACCCGTGTATTCGCGCATGCCAGGCAAGCACCATAACCACCAAGCCACCACTCCAGCCCAGTACATTAAACTTTTTGCCATAGTTTCCATGCCTGTTATAAGAAGATGGTTGTGAGAAATAAATGAGTTAATGCATGCAAAACCCTTAAAACAGTATCTGGAGCTGTCATTATTACTTTTCCTTTGAAGCCTCATAATACCAAGTAGTCCTTTATGTTTTAGTAAGATGAACCGCTGTAGTTCCATCAAGGACCATATGCCTGAGCCCCTGCACACATTCTTCCAGAAATGTCTGAAGATTGTTTCCAGACTTTCATCTTCTGTTATAAAAAAGAGAACTTGGTAGGGCAGAATGCCACCGAAAATTTCAGAAACGAGAAAAACTTTACATGTGATTATAAAAATATGTAAAAATTTATTCCGGAACTTCCCTATCCTTGGATATTTATATTTGGCATCCCATTTCTTTTGTTTTAGCTGTTCTATATAATCTAAAAGCTAGATAAGTTTTTTAAAGTTTTTAAAGGAGTGGGGTTTTGCGGTAAACTAGTTCCCTGAGTTAGCACATAAGCAAGTGATAAAGTACATCTTTTAAGGCAGGCATGCAAATAAATGGCATCTATATCATATTTAACGACTGGAATTTATATTATACTATATTATGGTATTTTTCATGTGCCTGCAATACCACAGTGATATATGTTAATCGCCAAGAGAAAAAGGCCATGCCAAGACCACTCTAGATTGCTACATTTTTATGGAGACATTACCAGAACCAAAAGACCTATTACAGACTTCTCCTGTTAAAATATATTTTTCTAGAAAATACTAAATATTCTTAGTATCAAAAGTCCCTCACAGGGCTGGAGCAGTGGCTCAGTGATTATGGCACTTGACTGGCATGCGCAAGTACGTGAGTTCAAACCCCAGCACCACGTACACAATGAACTCTCAGAGTAACGAAAGCAATGTGAAAAACTAAATAAAAATTGATTCTCTCTGTCTTCTCTCTCCCTCACTGTCCCCTCTTTCTTAAAAAAAAAAAGTCCCTCACAGAAAACTTTTCTAAGTAAGATATACTTAGTTTACATGTATAGTCTTCCTATAATTTCTCCATGCCTTCCCTCTTTAAAAAGCAAAGATTTAAACAAATAGTCCAGATATTTCTAGGCTGGGTTCAGAACTTCCAAAGCAGCTACTGACTAAGTGGGGAATGAACAAGATGGCAATAAGAAAACAACTCATTTCTAGTTCCCTCTTTCATTGTCTCCTAAGTTCTCTCTTCTCTCCCTCTCCCCCCCCTCTGTCTACATACACACACACACACACACGCACATATACACACCACACACACTCTAAAATTAGGGGATACACCTAGGTATAGAACACAGTAAATTATCATTTATCCATTGCTATTTTCATCCTAATCGTTTAAGGTAGGCAGTACTGGGATATTTCAAACCTCTGAGTCTGAGAGCCCAGGGATCATTTTTGTAGGCATGATCTATCTTCCAGAGGTTCAACACAAGCTGTGTGGCTGATTCAAGCATTGGTAAAAAGACAACCTTGATCTTGGGAAAATTAAGAACTTCTCTAGAATGGTAACTGGGGTACTAGGTCACTGCAAAGCTACTTCTGAAGGTGAGTGAAACAGGCAGAGCAGAAAATAGCCCATGCAATATTAATGCATATGGCACTCAACGAGGAAATGTGCTCCATCTCAGTGTCTTTATAACATGGTGCTCTAATTACACACACCTGGGAACTTACACATGCCCAATACAGTAGCCTCTGGTTTCTGTCAGTCTCTGATATGTTTACTTCTTATAATTTTTAATTTTATGTTTTTTCAGAGAGTAGAATCATTAAGTCTGAGTATATTAGAATTCAAAGCAAAGCAAGGTTAAGTCTTAAGGATAGAAACTACTCCACTGCAGTTGCCCCAAGGATTTCAAACACCTGAAACCTCACTGAGGGGGGCCAGGGCACTTTCCTCTAGGTCCTCTATTCTGGGTTGGTCAAAGATCTCAAGGCTAGTGAAAGATCCCCATTCTGACCCACGGGCAGTGCATACTCCTTACTCACTAGTAGTGATCTCAGAGGATTCTCAGAAAGCAGAGCAGGTGAGGAAAGAGGCCTCCAAAAGCAGTGCTGTACACTTCTATCCCAAGAAAAATCAGATCCCAGGACAGTGTGTAGATGTTCAGAACATTTACTTCCATGCAAAATTAAACATGTCTGTCAAACTGAAATGTCTTTAATGACTTAACCATAGTAACCAGCCAAGCACCAAGCTATGAATGATGACTTCAGGTGAAAACACAGCAGAGGAGACCCCCAAAACATAACAGTACACTGGGCAATAAGATACTAGTCCTCAAACACCCAAAATAGGTAGTGTGCTGCCACAGACAATTGGTAAGGTTCTGCAAAATAACATTTGCCAAGAAAAATTCCATTGAAACTTTCATTCAATTTTTGGTAGAATGTGCCTCTTCCTTTTGGCTTTTGTAATCACCCTACCATTTAGCTTCTAAGAGAGTAATGCTCTGCAAGTTTGATAACTATTTTTTTTCTTCCAGTTGGAGGAGAATGATGATTGTGGTCATGTTTCCATTGCTAGGTGCTCTCAGTGAGTAGGGAGCATGGGAGCCATGGTCTTTTAGGAAGAGAAAGAGTGCCCTAAAATAAAGTTCAGTCTGGTGGAAATTTTCCTCATTTTTGATTTATGTGTCCATGTAAATCATCAAATGCAATCCACGGTATTTCAGAACAATTTCACCATCTATTTCATAAGGAACAGCAACAACAAAAATAAGTTACATAACTTGCCAGCTTCCCTTATTTCTCTTTCCTTTTTAGTGAACTAATCAAGATGAATATAAAATCAACATGCCTACAAGTACAGGCATTCAGCAAATAGTTGATGGATTAAAAGAAATGAGAGGAGACCTACAGAGACACTATATGTACAATGAAAAGCATTGATTAAAACAACACAGTTTGATGTTTCAGTTTACTTAGATAAAGTGAAATCAAATTGTACTTCACTGTATGGAAAATTCAGTTGCAAAAAAAGATATATATGATTATAGATATAGAAACAACAGGAAAGAAACTGAAAATTTAGTAAGGAAAACCAGAGACGATAAAGAGGAGTGTAAGAAGTGTGAGATAGGAGGGGCATCATGGATTATAGTGAGTTATGATAGTAACAACATTCAGTGGGGAGGGCTAAAGCCTGCAGTAGTTTGCTAGTTTGTCACTGGCCTTCTTGAAGGCTACCATTTTTGTTCAGGAAAGGTTTCTTGAAAGAGCTGAGTTTTTAAATGAAGGATCTGGAGAAAATGGTGAGGCTGGCTGTCAGAGTGGAACATCTCCAGCGAGCAGCAAGGTGGAAAGGCCTGCATGCTAAATGGAAGTGAAGGATGCTGAAAGGAGTCCCATGCATTAGGCTGGATGGGAAGCAGGTGAGGAGACAGAGCAGATGCACAGTGGCGCCCTATCTGTGCCTCCTTAAACTTCCCTGCTCTAGATTCCAAAATCATTACAACCACACAGTAACCTTTGTGTTTCCAGAAACAGTAGCAGAGGATGCAAAGTTTCCCATTGCACACTAGCAATTTCTATTCTTCTTTCATCTTTAAGGAAATAATAAAAATAATCATAGGTTATTTTATCATATGCTCTCAATTTTGGCAGGCACTGCTCTGAGTGCTATATACATGAATTTGTCTCATACTCAGAAATACTCTGTGCCATTATTATACCCATTTCTCAATTCAGAAAAACAAGGCACAGAGAAATTAAGTAACTCTCCCATAGAGCTGATAAGCAGGAAACTTGGACGCAAAGCCAGGTAATTGCATTCCTGAGCCCATGTTCATGACCAGAACAAGATCCTGTCTCCTAAGACACCAGCACCATCACTGAATATGACTTCAGAAAATTTTATACTGCCTTCCAAGACTCTCAATTTCATAGGCAGTCAGGTCTCACAGGTAGGAAGCAGGTAGTATTTTTTTTCCTTTCTTTGAGATGCACACACATGGCACAGGTATGCATGAGCATGTGCCTAGGATCCAGAGAGAGTTTGGTTCATTTATCCTTCATACTTGACTTATTCCTGAGAGCACTAACCTAGTTCTCAGGTCATAAAGAGGTAATTTTTGCTTCTTCTGTCTTTACAAAGTTGAGCACACGGTAGGCTCTTTATAAATCGTAGTCTGTTATCAGCTTTAATTTTTAAAGTGATAGGACCATTACTTAGAGAAGCCTAAGATAGCTAACCAAGTACTCAGTGTTTGCATAATCTTGCTTGCATAAAAGAGAACTTAAACTTCTTTGGATATGCTAATTATTACTATTTATTTTCTAGAATCATATTAGATATCTGCATTTTTTAATTTACAGAGCAAGTTCCTCTCTGCTTGTCCTTTTATGAACAGTACAATCCAAGAGCCAAGTTCACTTTGCAGGAATGGCAGTGGAGTCTGCAAATGGAAGATGAAGAACAGGATTTGTGCTAACAGGATATATGTATAAATAAAACACCTGAATAGAGAAATGGCATCTGCGTATACCATTGATGAAAAGGCAATAATCTTTCAAGAGAGAGAAAATGCTGATAGGAAATGCATTTTCTCTTAGTAATTAGTAGTGATCTTCTTGTTGAAGGATTACTCACTTTTAAACAGCTTCTGTTCTCCAGCTCTTCCTCCATCTCTATCTTGATCATTTGGGAGCACAAGGTGGCATCTTCTTTTGTGGATCCAATAAATTACAGTGATCATCCTCTTGTCCTTTTATAAAAGTGGACATCTGAGTGTAATAGGAACTCTAAACTCTGACAATATCATGGGTTGAAGAAAGAGAGAGACTTACAAATGAGGCAATAAAAAATAAATTACACAACATTAAATTTACCAAGTAAGCAGGATAATAGAGTCTGAAAACCGAAGGTGCTGAGTGAGCAAGTTTCCAGCCCATTCAGAGCTGAGATTTGATGTAAACTGCATGCTAATCCTAACATGCATAAGATGCATTATTGAGATGACATTCATTATTGGCATTAGTTATTCAGTTTGTATGACATTTTTCATTACTAACCTTCTTTTTTCCAAAGCCTATAACTTTGGAAAAAATTTGGCATACAAATTCTAGTGCTTAAAATGGAATTTTATTTCAGGGAAAAACTGGGCTGCCATAGAGTGAAACCCTATTAAATATTACAGAGGGTTAGTAGCTTAACTGTTAAATCTAAGGATGAGAAGATCAGATGATACCATGGGGAATGGTATTTTTATTTCTGTATATGCAATAAGAGACTCATAACTGTATTAGAACACTAGACAGAAAAGTTTGGAGTTCCCAGATGATTGAATTCTCATATTGGGTATTCTGGTAATGGATACTTAGAATAAAGCTTTACAGTATAGCCTTCAAATTTCAGGGAAAGCCAGGAAACTTATAAATGTGAAGAGCCCAACAGCTGACATAGACAAAGATTCAGGGATAGGTTCAGGAGCCCCATCCACCTCAGTGAAAGCCAACTTGTGCATGTGGTGTGGCCTCTCCAGGAAGTGGAGATCTGCTGTGCTACCCTCAGACATTGAGTCATCGGGGCAGGATGGCATTTCTCAATATTTTAAAACTCAAACCCCCTCTTCATATGATTGTTTTTCCCACACCTTTCTCTGGTTTTCCCACACTAGAGTCCTATTGAAATGGAAACATAATGACCTCCTCAATTCTTGACTCCTTTTTCTTGAGTTCTTATAGCAATTACAATCATTCCATCCACCTCTAAAAGTGAGTTTTAACTGGAGGAAAGGCATGGTGAGGTAAAATGCCTTTTGAGGTGCCTGATATACAGAAGACTCAAAAATGTCAGTCCTCTAAGTTAGGCTGTTGGTGGCAAAAATGGGAAAAAGGAAACTTGTGTTCTACTACCATTGGATTTTGTATCTTCTTGACAATTTTACTCAGCTTGGGCTTGACTGTAGACCTCCAACTTGGCTCACGGTCCAAGAGAAGCTAAATCAGTCACAAGTGAAAAGAA
>PVKS010039611.1:0-17474 GCA_004027875.1 Aplodontia rufa | reverse complement strand
AAGGTTCTGATGAAGTAATTTTAAGAGCCTGGGGTCTATACCTCAACCATGTGATGCAATCCATGTCTTCCTCTTAATCTGGTCTGAGTAAGGTGTTATGGTACTGGGAAAGAAGAATGGTACTCCTGCTGATTTATGATTTATGCCCCTGACTTACGCATTCTGGAAAAGGTGGCAAACTGGAATAAATATATAAATGTTATCAACAATTAATATAAAACATTTGCATCATTGGAAAACTGCTCCCATGTTTATTTTGTACAGCTAACATGAGCAAATCTTGTGAGCATAAGATATTCTCACTTTACAATTGAGAAGAATGTGTTGAGAAAAACTAATAACATTGCTCAAGGTCACTAAATTGAACACAGATCACAGATTCAGCCATGCTAATCCTTTATTTTATATGATTTACATGTTGACGAAATAAAAGGTCAATCTGAAAAATCTCCAAACATGCCAATTATATTAGTTTATATTTACAGTGGAGGGGTGATAAAATGTCTTTTTCTGCTAAACTGAAAATTAATGCAAGAGAAGACATCTTGCATTTTAAACACACTCACTATTAGGATTCCAAAAACAGAAGTGAGTGGCTTTACAAAGATTGTGTGCTCCAAAAGGCTGATTGTGTTCTATTAATGAAGTTACCTAGGTTAGGCTAATCATATTTATGTATTATGATATTCAAAGTGCTCATTTGCCTACAAGTAATTGAATACATCTGGCCTGAATGGCTGCACGCTCTGCCAAAATCCATTTTTGAATTTGCATTATCATCTAGAATATACTGTTACGTAGAGATAATCCAAATGTTGAATTTTTCTTTCTAATCTTCCTATTGAATGCCAACCAGATGGTCTGTTTAGATATTAATAAAGGCCTTTAAATTGTGAGTTAACAATACCCTAAAGTATTGCTGTTTCAAAGCATAGAACACAATAAAAGAACAGTGTTATCCAAGCAGAGGAGATAGAGGAGGCAGAAACAATGGAAGAACATTCTCATGATTGAAGATTCTCCTGAGTAGTCAATCCATCCTAGTCTTTCAGTATCTCACGCATTAATTTAAATTCAGTTAAGAAAATCTATCTCCCTTTGAAATTTGATTGTGAAACAGTCTTATATACCTGCTCCTAGATTTAAGGCAATTTCTAACCTAAGGAAAGAGGAGATGTCTACACAGAGTTTCATAGTCATGCAAAATTAATGAGAAAGAGATCAAGATGAATAGAAACTAAAAAGGTGAGGATTTGTAGACTGTAGGACGGGAGAGCAGAAATTTTTCCCTAAAAAGAATCACCGAAATCGACAAACGGGTGCTCTTAAAACTCTGAAGAAAATTCTACAAGTTTGGTCAAAGCAAAACGATTAAGAAGAAAAATGCAAATGAAATCTAAACACATAAAATATAATTTCAACTAAAAATTTACTAAATATGATAAATAGGATATTAGTTATCAAAGAAGAAAAGATTAGTGAAATTGAAGACAAAGTAAAAATTAATAAATTGAAGCACAATAGGAAAAGCATGGATGAGAAATGAATAGAGTTTCAGTGAGCTGGGAGATGATGTCACTCTAATACGTGAACAAGTGTGAGCCGCAAAAGGAAGAAGGCACAGAAGAAAATATTTCAAAGAATATCAGCCTCTCTTATGGTTTGGATATGAGGTGCGCTCCAAAAGCTCCTGTATTGGGGCTGGAGCAGTGGCTCCATGGTTACGGTGCTTGTGTGGCATACCCAAGTGCATGGGTTCAAATCCCAGCACCACGTACACAACAAAGTATCAGAGCAATGAAGTCCATGTGAAAAACTAAATAAAATAAAATTGATTCTTTCTCTCTCTGTCTCTCACTGTCTCTCTTTCTTAAAAAAAAAAAAGCTCCTATGTTAATGCAGGAGTCAAAATGATTAGATCATGAAAATTTCTATGTAATTGGTAGATTGATCCTTAATCCTTTCGGTGCATTAATGATTCAAAAGGACCACTGTACTGGATGGTAACTGTAGGCATTTGTAGTTTCACTGGAACAAGTGGTCTCTGGGTACATGCCTTTGGGGATTGCACCTTGTCCCCCCGTAGTTCCTTCCTCTTGCTCTCTGCATGTCCTCAGCTGCCAGAAGCAGAGCAGTTTTCTTCTACTGTGCCAATCTATCATTTTCTTCTACTGTGCCAATCTATCAGGATATTTCTCTCAATTTGGGAATGCAGAGGAATGCAGTTGGACAACCATGGACTGAACCTCTGCAATTTATTTTGTGAGCCAAAAGAAGCTTCCTCCTCTAAGTTTTTCTTCTCAGATATTTTGGTCACAGTGATGCTACAGTCACAAATATTGTTAAAAAAGATTAATATTATAAATGCACACATACACAATGAACATGAAACAAATGCAGATTAAACTTGAGAAAAGGTCACAAACATCACATATCATTTAGGCAATATTGAAAACAAAGAGAGGTGAAGAGAATATCTTAAGAACAGCATGATGAGAAGAAAGACATATTATATAGACAAAAACAAATATAAAAACCTCGACAGCATTTTTTGTCAGAAACTCTGCATGCCAGAAGACAAACACATGCTGAGACAGGAGTGGGAAAAACCTGTCAAACTAGAGTTTTATACTTAGTGAAGACAATTATCAAAAATGAAAAAGAACTAAAATTTTTTTTAGACCTAAGAATTCATTGTTGACAGACGTGCAGAATAAGTGGAAAACGATTATAAATATCAATTACAAAAAGTGTTATCACTAGAAAATCAACAGAGAAAAGTTGCAAGAAATTCTTAATGACATATTTGTGAAATATTGTAAAAAATTATTATTGATTTTGTAGGCAGTTTGCATGATGTGTGCAGAAGGGGCCAGAGAACTGACGAAAGACAGATCCACAGCCTCGTTCCCAGTATCTGGATATCAATGGGTTGAGAGCAATATTGCAGACAACCTCCTTCGCCACTGCAAACCTAGCCCTGGGTAACACTTAGCACCGTGTCTGCAGAAGAGGTAAAATCTGTGAATGGGTGAGGAACAAGAAAATGAAGGGGCGTCTTCTCTAGAACTCAGTCTAGCAAGATGAGCTGAAAGTTGAGGAAATAAAAACATGGAGAAAATTCCAGTACCACTGCTTAGCTCAGCTTTAATATAATGAGAGCACACTGTGATTTTTGGAAGTACACACATTTTAAGTCTTTGGTAATCTAAATGTAGAGACTCAACTTGCTGTTTCTGTCATTGAAAACATGGGAGGTGACACAAGGCAAGGAACACAGGTGACTTCTAAAAGCTGGGAACAGGCCCAACTGACAGACAGTAATTGAACAGGGTCCTCAGTCCTACCCTGAGGGAACCAGTGGATGCAATGCCAGAGATTCTCTCGGAGCCTGTCCAGCGCTTTGATCTCAGTTGGGTGAGACCAGGCCTGGATTTCTCAGCTGCAGAACACAAGACATTTTTCTTTTGTTAAAGCATCATACATTTTTGTTGTTTAAAGTCCATGATTTCATGGTGATATATTATAACAGCAATACTAATGCAGTACCTAATAACGGTTCTCTAAGAAACATGGAAGCGCAGTTACTGGAAGTAAAGGAGACACAGATAAATCCAGAAATGCAGTTAGAGACATCAGCGTTCTTCTCTAGGAAACAGCAGAAGTCCTTCACATCAGCGAAATTGCAGGTGATCTGAGGATGGCATCAAGCAGCTGGCCTTGGCATATATGGAACACCCAGCTCAAGCCATAGGGGTGGCCACATCCTCCAAAAACAAGCATGCAACACTCTAGACTGGCTGTATTCAGATCTCGACACATAACTGAGATAAGATTCATTTTTACTTTGTAACCAGCATGAAATGAAATCAGAACTCAATAACATCAAGCTATCAGGGAGCTCCTCAAATATTTTGAATATACCACACATTTTTCAATAACCCAAATGTCAGAGAAGAAAACAAAATTTAGAAAATATTTGAGATTAGGTGGAATATCATACATTAAAAATTTTGGAGCATAACTGATGCTGGGTGTAAGGTGTGTGTGTGTGTGTGTGTGTGTGTCTTTGTAAACAAATCAAACAAAAAGTTTTCATTCAATACTCTAAACCAGAGATCAATAAACTTTTGTTTTCTTCTATCAAGGAGAAGACAGAAAATGTTTTAACTTTGTGAGACATAGAGTAAGATTTAATTTCTGTACTGTCCTAGTATTTCATATTAATTCTGCAAAAACAGTTATGGTCAATTAGTCAATAAATTAACATGAATATATTCCAAAAAATATCTATTTGTAATCAGAGAAAATGGAATTTCATATAATTTTCATGTCATGACATGTTATCTCTTTTAAATTAAAAATTTTAGTTGACATGTAATATTTGTACTCATTTATAAAGTCTATTGTGTTGGGAACCTTTAAATATCATTCTTATTTAATTTTCTCCTAAATTTTTAAAGTATAAGAACCATTCTTAGATCGCACATCAAACACAGATCAGCAGTAGAATGCACTGATTCTGTGAAATGGTTTGTCCAACTTGCTGTAAATGTCTACCTTAAGAAAGTAAAAAATGTGGAACAAATTAAACCAAATCATGCATCAAAATAATGAGTAAAAGTCGAAACAATTGATCTAAGACAAATGCAAAAGCAACAGACCCACAGGCTAGTTTGGGGGGAAATCAGTAAAACTGACATATATCCATCAAACTAGTCAAGGAAAAAAGGCAAAGAGTAAAATCAGTATCATGAGTGAAAGAGAGAAAATAATCACAGATCCTATGTATATTGAAATGATAAAACAGGAATATGAAAATTTTGTGAAATAAATTTTATAATATAGATGAAATGACTACTTATGCAAAAGACAAAGACTTAAAACTCCTGTTGGTAAATTTTGCAACTGGAATAGCTACATGCTCTGATGGCATCACCGGTAAACTCTACCAAATATTTGGGATATAAATCAAATATCATTACTCCCTATATAGACATTGTGGGAATAGAACCCATTTTATCAGCCCAGCAATATCTTCATCTCCGATTCACAACTCTAATTCCTAAACCCATTCTGACTCTGTAATTATTCTTACCACAAAACTCACATAAGTAACCCATTAACCCGATTCCACAATCAGCCAACGATGTTCTGGAAAGCATAAAGTCTACAATATCTCTTTATGAACAAAGCTGCAAATACTATTAATTATTAGTTAATCAAATGCAGTAATACATCTGAATAATAGAACAGGATCAAGAAAAGATTTTTTCTAGAAATGTAATATTGGTTTACCAGTTAAAATTGATTCAAGTAATTCACTATCTCAAAAGATTATAAGTAATTATTTCAGTAAATGCAGTGAAGAATTAGACAAAAATGAACCTTATCTCAAAATAAAATATCTAAATGCTTTGCGAATAAGTGAGAATATTCTCAACATGAAAAAGGATATTTACAGTAACCTTAGGCACTCAGTGGAGAATGGATCAAAGATGAAATGAGAACAGAAATCACGAAATTATTGGAAATAAGGATATTTACAGTAACCTTAGGGACTCAGTGGAGAATGGATCAAAGATGAAATGAGAACAGAAATCACGAAATTATTGGAAATGAACGGGAATGATGACACAATATATCAAAATCTGTGGGATAGTAGAAAAGGATTCTTAAGAGGTAAATTTACAGCACTGAGTGCCTTCATCAAAAATCAGGAAAGAGCCCAAATAGTCTTATGCTCCAACTCCAATCTCTACAAAAAGAGGAATAAACCAATCTCAAAGCTAATAGAAGACAGGAAATAACTAAAATTAGAGCTGAAATCAATGAAATTGAGAATAAAAAAAGAGTACAAATTATCAACAAAACAAAGGGTTGGTTCTTTGAAAAAAATAAAATAAAATCTACAGAGCCTTGCCAATCTCACCTAAAGAAAGAATGAAGTGAAGCAATTCAACAAAATCAAAGACAACAGACTCAACCCAAATCCAAGATTATCAGAACTTATTTTGAAAAATTATACTCTGCCAATTTTGATAATCTGGAAGAAATGGACAATTATCTTGCCGTATATGACATTACCAAATTAACATAAGAGGACACTGACAGTTTAAACCAACCAATCTCAGGTAGCAAAATCGAAACTGCTATCAAAGGCCTTCCTAAAAAGAAAAGCCCAGGACCTGATGGGTTCAAAGCAGATTTGTACCATACCTTTACAGAACAATTAACACCAATCTTCTATAAGTTTTTGCATGAAATTGAAAGTGTTGGAACCCTCCCAAACTCTTTTCATGAAGCAAACATTACACTGATACCAAAACCTAACAAAGACACTGGTGCTGGACATACTGGACAGCCATATTCAGACAACTGAAAGTGGATCCTTACCACTCACCCTGCACAAGAATAAAATCAAAATGGTTCAAGGATCTGGAAACTAAACCAGTAACTGTACAACTGCTTGAAGAAAAAGTAGGATCAACACTACGTGACATAGGTGTTGGCACCACCTTCCTTAACAAGATTCCCATAGCCCAAGCATTAAAACCAAGAATAAATAAATGGGATAACACTTAACTAAAAAGCTTCTGAACAGCTAAAGAATTAGTCAGGAGTGTCAATAGAGAACCTTCAGAACGGGAGAAATTCTTTGCTTGCCACACCTCAGAAAGAGGGCTAATAACCAGAATATACAAAGAACTCAAAAAACTGAACACCAAAACCACAAATAATCCAATCAATAAAAGGGCTAGGGAGGAAGTCCAAAAATCTCATAAAAGTATGAGAAAGTTCTCTACATCACTAGCAATCAGAGAAATGCAAATCAAAACTTCACTGGGCTTCCACCTGACTCCTATCAGAGTGGCAAAAATGAAGAATACAAATAATGACAGATGCTAGAGGGGTTGTGGGAAGAGAGGAACACTGTCACACTTTTGGTGGGACTGCAAGCTTGTACAGCTATTCTGGAAAGCAGTGTGGAGACTCCTCAAAATACTAGGTCTGGAACCACTTTATAACCCAGCCTCTTGGGTATTTTTCCAAAAGAGCTAGAATTGGCTTATTACAGAGACACAGCTTTAGCAATGGTTTTAGGAGCTTAATTTACTATAGCTAAACTTTGGAACCAACCCAGATGACCCACACCGGATGAGTGGATTCAAAAGCTGTGGTATATATAAATACAATGGAATTCTACTCTGCTATCAGAGTGAATGATATCATGGCATTTGTAGTCAAATGGATGGAGACGCAAAAAATTATGCTGAGTGAAATGTCCCAAACTCAGAGACTCAAGGGCCAAGTGTATTAAATACAACCGGAAGCAGGCTGAAAGTTGGCTAAGCTAATAATAACCTCAACATGGGTGAATTATTACATGAGTAAGGGGAACCCTGCAGAGGGGAAGGAATAGGAGGGTCATCAAGGCAGCTGGAGGGTGGGATTAGGGGGATTATCAACCTGGGGTGAACCTTTGACTTCCATGAGAAGTCCAACTAACACAGGGGTAAAGTAGGAGGAAACATGTGATTGGGGGGAACCCAATGAGAGGAGACCATGGACTGACATCAGCCTCAGCTTGCTCTGTCATTATGCATGTGTTCACAATTCTGTGGCAACGATTCCCTCCTATTTGTAAGACTATGTTGAACGAATAAAAAAAATAATAATCAGATTATTGATACTTTTTCTAGGTTTTCCTCTAGAACCCCATGCATGGACTCCTTGGCTGGTGAGTTGTAAGTTTGAGGAGGAGGATTATTTCCCTTTTCCCTCATTTTCAGTTTTAGAGAGTGGGACCCAAGGTTAGTCATTGGGTAATTTGCTTGTGGTCTTTGTTGATAGGTGTGGAATTTTTTGTCTCTTTATTTGGGCTGGGATAAAGTTTGGATTGTACAGTTTAATGGCTGGCTCCCCAACCTGTGACTTATTACAGACCTTTACAATTTCCAATACCTCAGGAGGTAAGGGATAAAAGTCAGGATGTACAGCCAATGCATACAACAGTCAGGTTTGATCTGGTTACTTGGTGCCAACTATAGCTGTTATAGTGTTAATTACCACCTATAAGAGCAAGCAGATTAGCAGTTTTCTTCCATGAGAGTCCTCAGACTATACTTGGTTTGAAAGTAAACACCCATTTTCAAGGTTGGCATTCACTTCAGTTTTACAATATCTCTGTAGGTGAAGATAAAAAACATCTGGAGAGCTAAGGGAATGTAGGAAGGCACAGAGGAACGTAGTGAGGGATTTATGAATTTGGAGAGAGCAGCAAGACAGTGGAGACGATACAGGATATTCTGCTAAAATAAAGAAAAGAAAGAGGAAGAGACTGAGGTTATAATTTTGAGGGACAATGAGAGAGAGAGCAGAATAAATTTATGAGTTGTCAGAGGAAAGGGAAGAATGGGGTAGCAGAGAGGTTCACTACTGGGAGACTCTACAGCACAAAGAGAACATGCCCTAGTTTGCAAGATCACAAATAGCCGCAGATCAAACCACAGCAACACGAACACAGCACAAGAACCAAGACACAAAAAGCACCAATGCAAAACAAACAAAAACGTAAGAAAAGAATACAAATGCACACACTCAGCAACAACAGCAAGAAAAAGCGGGGAGAGCTGGGAATGACATCAGTTATAATCACTGAGGTCAAAGTATGCAGTGGGGGTATATTCACATGTGACATCTGGGTGGAGGCCTTTCCAGGGTGAGGTTGCTGGAGGGACTATGTTTTGCTGTTCTCAGCTGGAAGTCAGATTCCCAGGAGTCCTCCTGATATTCTTCTCCTGTGGAGTGGGTACAGTCTTTTACCTCCCCTGCTTCCTGTGAATATATCCTTTTGGGGAACCTGGGTTGAACCCCTGGGCACTTTTGTGTCTACCTGCCCAAACTCTTGCCCTGCTTCAGCTAGGGCCCCAGGAGCCACTCCAGTCTCACTCAGGACACACAAGGCTGTGGAACCACCCCTGTTCTTGGGCCTCTGGACCTGAAAGCAGAGGAGGGCGTTGGACTTGGGGTGCCCCTTCTATTTCTAGGTTGGTGAAGCTGAAGGTCATCTCTGCCCAGACTGTGAGGACCAGGAGATATCTGTGCTCCAGAGTCATAAGTTCTGCATGGTGGCCCCACCCAGCTTGTGTAGGTTCGGATCTGCCTGTGTTGCAAATCCTGAAAGTAAACTGCACTGGAGTGTGTAGGTTGGGGGTGGGAGGCAGCCTCTGCTCATGAGTCTCAGGACCAGTTGAGAGGGTCCACCAGGCATACACAGCTCCAGCGGTGGAGAATCAGAACTCTGGGGTCCTGGAGCTGTCAGCTGCCTGATGGTGCAACTCCTGGGGCAACCTCCAATTGAGCACATGGCTCTTGGAGCAGCTGCTTGGACCATCCATCAAGATAAGATGGCTGTTGCCCTGGCTCTCCTGGAGCAGATTGTGGGGATTCTATGTTACAAGAACTATTGCAGTCCCTGGGTTCCGCCATGGAGTGCAGCATGAGCCCTTCTGATATCAGAGATCTCCGTACCAATCTGCCCTTCCTCTGTTTGTGTGCCACTGCCTCCCTCTTTGCCAATCCAGTAGCCCACCCACTGTGTGGCAGTCCTTGCGGCCAGCACTGCTGGCTTCCTATTTGGTCTTTCTTCTTTGCTTAGTTTCTCCAGGTCTCTGCGTCTCTAAATTTCCTTGCTGTCTACTCATGAGTTTAGGCACAAATGTCACCATTCACCCACCTTACAGAGAGCCACTTCTCCCACTGTTGGCATCCTGCTTCTTGGAGAGAATCTACATGCAGCTCTCCTGTCGGTCGCCATCTTCCAAGCCCCAATATCAATTTTAAAATAATTTAATTTTGGTATTTTGTAAACGTGATTTGAAAATATTGACTTCATAACTAGGAATTCAAAATTAGGTTATAGAAGGTAAAAATTGTCTTGCTCTTTTTTAAATTTCTCCAATGACTTCAAAGTGCTGCAACCACAAAATTATCTCCTACCATCTCATGACTGTTTGTTTTCTAATCTAGCACCAGGTTATGTCTTTTTGTATCTTCAACATGAAATACCCTCAAAGCTCTGCTAGACCTCTGCTGTCTTTTCTCCTTCTGGATTGTATTTAAATTCCTCATCTGTGAAATCCTGACTCCAAATGTTTTTTAAATTTTTTTTTCCTGATTTTGCAGCAATAGAATTGTCCTGGAAGCATTGTTGAACGAGTGTTTTTTTTTTTTTTTAATTTGCCTATTGTGCATCTTGAGGTCCCAGGCAGAAGCAGCGGTATCCTTGCCAAGCTCTTTATCCCAAGGCTTACCTATCCCCACTTTTGAATTGCCCATGCTTTGAGTCGCTCTCCTAGATCTCATATCAACCAAAACATCAGCTCCTGAGACCACTTATCATGCTGAAGTAACTTCTTCCTATATCCTTTCCATAAAAATTCAGATATTTGGATTTATTAGGCTTTAACTTGCTTCTCTCATGAAGAATGGCTGCATTAGCTATGTCTAAGAATTTCTAATTCATTTTTTACTCCACTTGTGATAGTTTGATGCTAAATACAAAAACATTAACACAGTACATCTTAAGCTGATATTGTTTCTCCCCAGATGTCTAATATTCTAATCTCGAAGCCAACACAGTAGATTTACTTTTGACACACTAAATCTTGAAGCTATTTCACTCCCTAGTGATAGTTTCCCTGCAGTTTTCAGTAATGATTTCTCTGTCCAGAGTACCTGTTTGAAGGGAACCGCTCAATTGTGGCCTTTAGGTTTGTGGTAGTTCAATTAATATTCTCCCAAGAAAGAAAGTTTTTGGCTCAGGGAACATTTTGTCTCTTAGTTGAGGGAATAACATGATCCTTCTGTCATTAAGTGCATATTCATCGCCTCTAAAGCTCAACACCATTGACAAAATTCCACAAAAAAGAAGCAAACTTGGGAAAAGGAGAGCAGAGGGGCTTCACGATGCAGAGAGAGCCTGCCCTTCTGCACTCGGCACCAAGACTGCTTGATTGGAGCTGGCTTGCGGTTGTTCACAAGACTTGCTGGGCCTCAATATCAAGACCAGGTTCTGTCTGCCATTGAATGTGGGTGTTTCCTTTGCATGAAGCATGCTTTGTCACTAAGTCCAACCTGCAATTATAATGTCCATGCTCGATGCTTGACTCACGCTCCCTGTGTACCCACCTCGCTCTTACACAAATCAAGGTCTAACCTTAGCAAGCAGATTTCATACATACATGGTAATCACTGTGTTTTCAGTGCCCTCAAATTCCTAACACTTTTTTTTTAAAGACAGAAGGACAGAGAAACCAAGAGAGAGAGAATCAATTTTTTTTAAAGAGAGAGGGACAGTGAGAGAGACAGAGAAAGAGAGAAACAACTTTATTCAGTTTTTCACATGGCCTTAGTTGCTCCAACACTCAGTTGTGTACGTGCTGCTGGGGTTTGAACCCGGGTCCTTGTGCTTGCCAGGCAAGCGCCGAAACCGCTGAGCCACCACTCCAGCCTGAGAATCAATTTTTTTAATTGAGTTTTTCACATGGTTTTCGTTGCTCTGACACTTATTTGCGTAAGTAGGTGCTGGGGTTTGAACCTGTGTACTTGTGCATGCTGAGCAAGTGCCCTAACCGCTGAGCTACTGCTCCAGACCCAAATTCCTAACACTTTTCATTTCTGTTTGCTGAGTGAAGTCTGTGGTTTAAAGTACACGAGTGTGAACAGAGGAGGTAGAATATTTTCACTCAAGAGTAGTCCTACCTTCTATTTTCTCTCCGACTTCCTGGAACAGACTCCTAGCCTCCCAGCCACCTGCCTCTGCCCCCTGGCATTGCCTCTGAGTGTGCCGTGAGCATCTGCACTCACTGTACTGTTAGTTCCCATGCCCAGCAAAGCACAATATTGCATCACAATAAAACTTACGGAGCAGAGTAAGGCTGCAAGTAAAGGAAAAAATGAGCTTTCCATTCTTATTTTTGAGCAAAGGTTTCTATATTTTCATTTCAAACTGGGTCCGTCAAGTCATGTGTCTGGCCCTGAATCTTACACATTCCATGCCAAATTTAGTTCTCTGTAGTTGGAGTCACACTTAACTTGTAACAAGGTCAAAAGACCTTGTTACACTCTGTACTTATTATGTTATTGCTGAAAACCTTTTAGCCTTGATGACCACTTTCTTCATATGCAGAGATATTAATAGTTCCACCATCTGCCTCTCAGAATAGTCTTGTAGATCAAAATCTATACAGATAGCTATATATAGGGATATTTGAAAATATATACCTAATATAAAATGCTCAAATTATTATTATTCTAACTGCATTAAATTAGGAGAGGTTGGTAGAACTGAATTTCGGAAGTGTAAACATCTGATACTTTCTCTATGTGAGATTACGTAGTCTAGAAAGACACAGGTATCAAGTGGTGACCTTTGCTGGTCACTCTCACAATAGGCGGCACATAGGCATCCAGCAGGGAGGGGTTTATGAGTGGAGTGAGTTCCCACAGTTAGGTTTCTGCTCAGCACTCATTTTAACAAAGGCAAACTTGCTGATGCCAGAACCAGGGCCAGGCCCCCTCCACGTACTTGTCACTTCTCTCCATACCCAGGGGCTCAAGCAGAGGCTGGGGGCTAGAACTTGAAGCCGGTCTCCCACCCAGCAGACTGGGCTCCCTTGGACGCTCACTCCCACTGCACAGACTCCTAAGGCATTTTCCAGAGGACTTTGTGACGCATGCAAGTTCGCTCCCTGCACTGCTGGCCCCGGTCCTCCATTCTCTCTGCCTGACCCTTCTTTCCCACCTTTCGTGATCTGGGATGAAGGATGATGCTCTCAGCTCATGTGCTTTTCCTCTCCAAGGGACACAAGTCAAAGATCTTTGAACTTCTTTTATATTGTGATGGGATTTGGTGCTTTCTCTCTGAAGAGCAAGGGGCTGTTCCAGGCTGGGTTTCCTCCAGGATGCTGCTTCTCCAAACCCAGGGTACCTGCCAGTCTCAACAAGGCTCCTGTGAAACTCAGGGTGGGTTGGACTAGACATGAGGATATCCACTATGCACAAGGCCTTTGAAAGACACCTTGAGCACCTACGTCCAGCTCCCAGCACTTCCTCTGGGGCAGCATTGCCAGCCTCTGTAGTACAGGGAACCCCAAATCAGCTGGACTCTACAAAAACATAGTCAGCAGAAATAATACCAAACCTGGACCAGGGAAATCAGATTGTTGTATGGCTTTGCTAAAATTTAGTGGTGTGATCCTAGGAAGTTAGCTTTACCATTAATGTTTCCATTGAGCAGAATTTCTTATCAATAAGTAGACCATTTTTAACTGGTCTTTAAAGAAAGGTTAACTGGTCTACTTATTTTTAACACATTTACTGGATTACTTGAGGTTCGTGAAATTGCATACAATTTGCTAAACTCTTTCTGAAAGGAGCATATTGTTTTGTATTTATACACTGAATAAAATATTTTAAAAAGTAATATGATACCTGGTTAAAATTAACAAATGATACAGAGGAGATAAACTGTGAAGTAAATTTATGTATGTTTACATAAGTAACATGGTGATAGATAATAGATAAATGATTGATAGATAGATGATAGCTAGATGGATGATAGAAAAAGAAAGGAGAACATTGGAGAAGAGGAGAAGGAGAAGAAGGGAGGGCAGAGGAGAGAGAAGAGACAGAGACATAGACAGAAAGACTGACCTGGATTCAAATACTGTATTTCCTGCCTTTCTGCGTTCTTGTGCAAATCAAAGTTCTTCTTGTGATAATGACATCACGTATTTTTCAGGCCAATTTGGTGGGGAAAGGGAGCTGTGCTTTGTAAGCTGTAAAGTTGCAGGTGAGTGCCGGTCGCTACTATTATGAACCCGTGTGGAGCAGCAAAGCTCTTGCCATGGCGGCCTCTGTGCTGCTCATCCGCCAGTTTGCTCTTGGATCTGGTTTCTTATTCTACTCCGCCTTTCGAGGGACTTCTCGCTCCTCAAACTTTCTTAAGTTACTTTGCCTGTGCACTGGGAGGAGGGTAGCAATCTGCAGACAAGGAGAAGCCATTCTCCTGCCCTGCTTTCTCTCCCTCAGGGGTCTTCTCCCAGGTGGCTGCACTCACCTGCTCCAGCAGTCTCACAAGGAAGGACCAGGTTGTGACTGAGGAGCAGGAGAAATACTGGCCTTTTAGGATAAGCTAAGATACGGAGGAGAAATTTTACTTTTTCAAAAGTGAAATGAACCCAATCAGTCTTTTAATTGCAATTTTATTCTTTTATATACGATTGCTTGTTTTTTGCATAATACTTTCAAATGAGATTTCATTGCCAGAGATCTTAAAAGAAATTTATAAATATAATCAAGACTTTAAAATTATTCCCATTCCAAATTGAAAATTTTGCCTTTTCCAGTATGATTTATTAAAATTATTTTATGCAGGAAATTACTCTGGGTAATCCCCAATGAAAATATGTTTAAATGCTGGGTTTATCATTTTCTGTAACTTCATCAAAATTTTTAATGTAATCAGTAATGTTGTTATATGCCAACAGCAAATTATCTGAAATGGGAATCAAGAAAGAAATTCCACTTACAATAGCTATTCCTATTATTTTTGATACCTGAATAATATTATAATGAAGATTCATATTGTTAAAATGCTTAATGGTCATTTTTTTCTTCTGAAAATAGTAATTCCAGGGACTGGAGGGGTGGCTGCGCAGTTATGCACTTCCTTGGCTTGCACAAGGTCATGGGCTCTAACCCCAGCACCGCCTACACAATAAATGTTGGAGCAGCGAAAGCCACATTAAAAACTAAATAAAATTTGATTATTTTTCTCTCCCTCTTACTGTCCTTCTCTCTTAAAATAAGTAATAATTCCATAGTTAAAAAATGTTCTTGTATCCAATAATGTCTTGCCTTTCTGGAAAAACAATGCCAGAGTAGCTCCTGTAAATATAGTAATTTGGATTTTTTAAAAAAATCATAACCTTTGCATTTAAACTACTTTAATTCATGGACATACCGGACATTTTGCTGACATGTAAGATGCAATATAAAGCTGAAAACAAAACAAATGAACCTCTGTATCAAATTGGATAGAATGTGAAACAACAGCCTCCAGTCCCAGTCTTGGCAGTCGGCACGTGGAGGACTGAGTAATTCCTGAACTTCTTCTTCTCTCATCATCTCCTCTTCTATATGAGAGTCTACTCTGCTTCCCTTGACATTGGGTAATTACTGGCTGTCACGGTGCCAAGGTCAGTGCTGGCTTTCAAAGTGGCTTCGAGCCACTCAGTTATATTCTTATCTACCTGGAACCTTAAAAGCTGTTGAACAACGTGGTTTCTGTGCATATAAAACAACTGTAATTATGACATCCTCAGATTTAGAAGTTAATGAGTTCACGGAAGTACATGTTTTGCTTCTGTGAGTCCTTTCTAGGCGTTCATGCACTAATGTGCATGTCACGGAGAAATGGAGTAAAGTGTCCCTCTTAGAATCCCTTGACGTCAGTGAGCCTGTTTCCTTGTGATGAGGGAAATAGTGCGTGATTCCCACTTGCCTACTATCGCATTAATAACAGACACTAAAGCAGGTCAGCACCAAAAGAGTCTCAGAGTATTATTTTAAACAAAGACTCTTCCATAAAAATTAAAATGAGAGAGGAGGAATCAAACTACTTAGTCAATTAGTTAGTGACTTATTTAAGGTATTCTTTTTTTTCTAGATATGTGCATTGATCAAAGGTTATTTACTAAGCATCCAAGCAATAATGTAATTAAGGCACATAACAAGGGCCATACTATAAGGGCAAAACAGTAAATTTTTTTTCTGAGAAGTGTTTGGAAAGGAACTGTTGAATTTGATCTTGAAGAAAAGAAAAAGTTTGGCAAATAAAGTACCTTAGACACATGAAGAAGACAGAAGCATGAAAGTGGGTTGAACATTTTGAAAATGGCACTTTCTATAGATGATAAACCAAAGTGTTTGAAAGATCCTTTAGCCACTAGGGTACCGTGAATAAGATTTAAGCAAAGGAATGTTAAAAAAAATTAGAGAAAGCTCACACTTGCAGCCAAGTAGAAAATATAATTAAAGAGAGTATATCTTTATTCTCTTTGGAAGCAACTATGATCATATAAGACAGAGACTAAGTATTTTAACTTTTAACAAATTAATAAAGATAATGATGTGTACCCAAGATAGCAATGGGCAAGGCAGGGGCACATGTTCATTGAAATTGGAAAATATTTTGGCTAAGTATCTGATCAGAGTAGATTTAAATTATGTATCTTTTATTTATAATTCTATATCATGGTTTATTCTTTGGTCCAACAATGACTGGTTATCAAATTTTGCCTGGGTGCTTGGAAATACGGCATAACCATAGCGGGTAGTCAAGAAGCAGCATTTGGATAAAGACTAACCTATCTTCTGTTGTGAGATGCTCTGGAAATACTGCCATGTGAGTCTGGTGCACAGCACCCTGAAGGCAGTGAGATGAGGCAGGGACGTGGGAACTAAGCAGAATCTAACAGTAGCAGAGAACTTGTCTTCCCAGGTTGTATTTTATGAACTTTTGTTTCTTAGTTGATAGAGAAAGTAATACTTTCTTTATGATATCCACATCACAGAATGGCTACAGAGTTTAAAATTAATTCTGCTAATTTATTTACAAAGTATTTTCAAACCCTATGCTTGCACTGATGTTATTTTCAGATTTTTTTTTAAGGAGAGAGTGAAAGAGAGAAAATCAATTTTATTTATTTATTTTTTCATCTGGACTTTGTTTCTCGACACTGAGTTGTGTATGTGGTGCTAGTGTTCTAACCCAGGTCCTTGCACATGACAGGCAATTGGTCCAACCACTGAGCATCACTCCACCCCCTCCATATTTCTAATATGACAAACAGAAAAGAAAGGGTATTTGGGGGAAAATAAACGGTGGTGGGAAATTTAAGTTAAAGGATTTTCTTCTTGAGTTCATTCTGTTCTTTTTTCTTTCCTTCTTTTTTCTACCTCGTCTCTCATTACTTTTTTCTCTCTTCTTCTCATAAATGTTTTGTTTTCTTCTATGCCTGATCTGAAGTTAGGAGCTTCCTACCTTCTAGAAAACCACAGAATGTGTGCTGGAGGAGAAAGTCAGCTGGTATTTTACTCCAAGGGGATGTAGCAGAGGAGTCAGCTTTCCTAAGGAAGAAAGGGGAAGGTGCCAAAGGGTCATCCATTATTTCTCCACCTGCCCCCCTGCCTAGAGGCTCTGTTTGGCATTTGAGGATGGGAAGACCTAGGAACGGGGGAGGGGGAGACAGAAAGAGGGAGAAAAGGCAGCCTTCTGCCAAGGGAAGCCATAAAACTGATGGGGGTTTACTACAGAGTTGTAAAGGCATTGGTGCTTCAAGATTTCAGAATTAACTCGACACCCTCTTCCTACCTATTGTCTCTGTAGTCCAAACTTCCCAAGT